>CM053784.1:714342353-714499853 GCA_028749045.1 Cupressus sempervirens
AAGTACAAGCTTGTGTTTTTTATTAGAGAATGGAGTAGTCTTTGAAGAGCCCATAACCTTACGCAAAAATTAATAGGTGAGGTACAAGATAAGTTATGTCAAACAAAAATTATCAATAGATATAGAAAGCAAATTTCTAAACCATCAAGCAACCAGTCATGGTCTTATGTTGACATAAGAGCATGAAGTTATCTGATATTAAAGCACCAGTTAATATAAGAACACGAGTTTATATTTTTTTATTAATGGATAAGCTAGGTTTTGAGAGGATCAGAAACCCATTATGAAAATGGATAGCTGATGTACAAGATAAGCTATGCCAAACAACAACCATTATGACAACAGAAAGCCATTTTTTGCAAATCAATAAACAATCAGATATGAGCTTATGTTGACATGAAAGCACGAGCTTATAGAATATGAGCTTATGCTGACATGAAAGCATGAGCTTATAGAATATAAGAATGATTTTATATTTGTATTAATAGATAAAATAGATTTTGAAGAGATCAGAAACTCTACACAAGATAAGCTATATCAAATTACAACTATTAGTCAGACAACAAAAAGCCAATTTCCTTATTTTAACAAATATATCTGATATTAAAGCAAGCGGCATTTCTTTGACCCAGAATTAAAAAATGAGCAATATCTAGCAGTGGGACCTCATCTTTAATACAAAAGCTTGGCAAAAATTGAATCTTGATGGATGAAACAAACGATAAACATACCATCAACTCTAAAACACAAAAATTGAATTTTTAAACCAGATTTCTGTTAATGGCTATAACTTTAACTCTTTTGGACTGCGCGCCACCATTGATTTGGCATATTAAGTGTTTTAGGGCATAACTTTTGCTTAATCTAAAGTGGGTCATCGTAGGATTCCATTGCCGGCATTTTGTAATATGCCTTTTGATGCAAATGAACTGACTTTTGTTTCTTCAAACCAAAAAAGAGCAAGAATAAAGTGTTAAAATTCTCTGGCGCTCTCCTTAACTTCAAAGAAAACCAGCGTGAAAAGAATGAATTCCATGTTCCGGCCACTGTAGCCAACTTTTGTCACTTTTCTTAAGTTTAAAAAAAAAAAAAAAAAAAAAAACTCTGGTTTTAAAGTCAAAAAGGAATTTTGATAGCTTCTACTTAATTCAAAACAAAGTTGCTCTTTTTATCTCGATAAGTCCAAGAATAAAGTACGACATACCTCTATTAAATGCATGGAGTTCTGCTGCATACGAAACGGATGCTGCAAATTGCTCTGACTGCACTGCATCTCTTGTACCTCATCTCGATTTCCCCAACATCCTCCACTGCAAATAAATAAACATAATACCTTTTTCATTAGAATTGTTTTTTTTTCTTTAATATTTCCAGAGTAGTTTAAAATGCTTGGAAAAAGAAGTAAACCGTAAAGAGTGGGCATCGTATTAATTCAAAATAGATGCTGCCCCTCTTTACCCAAAATAAAATAAAAATGCTCATTCTCAGGCAATAGGTATACAGAGCTATGGAATCAGTCTACTTTATTCAGGTCATAGAGAGTATCCAATCCTATTATATCATATTCTGTCATTTCAACCCATCATAATTGTTCGCCATAGTTATGCAAGAATAGAATGTAATTGGGTCATAAAAATCTTAAGCCCAAAGTCTTTGAAAGATGCAGATTCCATCACTACTTAGTTTAATTAGGTCTTAAAATAAGACGAAAAGTCTTTGAGAGATGCAATTTCCGGGATGACTAAGTTTAATTGGGTCTTAGAATCTTAAATCTTAAATCTTTGAAAGATGCGAATTCTAGCACTACTAAGCTTAATTGGGTCTCATAATCTTAATGCCGAAGTCATTGAAAGATGCAATTTCTATCATTAAACTTTTATTAACCCATTTTGTTCTATAGATTTAATATATAGTTTGTGGCTCCGTCCACATTTGCCAAAAAAAAAACAAACAATTCAGATTGATTATACTGAACTTAATTGGATCTTATAATCTCAATGCCAAAATCATATTGAAAGATGCAAATTCTATCATTAAGCTTTTATTAACCCATTTTGTTCTATAAGACAACAATTCAGATTGATTATACCAAGCTTAATTGGGTCTTATAATCTTAATGCCAAAGTCATTGAAAGATGTAAATTCTATCATTAAGCTTTTATTGACCCATTTTGTTCTATAGGACAACAATTCAGATTGATTATACCCAAGTTTCTGGTACTGAAGATTGATTATACCAAAGTTTATGGCACTGAAAGTTATTTTTGAATTTTCTTTCATTCTGATAACGAATCATAAACTGTGATCAAAATCATAGAAATGTCTTAAGATGCTGAAAGTTATTCTTTTCTAAATCATTGCTTAACAGTCAGAAAGTAACTGAATCTTAAAATCTTAAACTGGAAGTCTCTGAAAGATTCAAATTCCAGGGTTTGAATGGTATTCTAAAGCATTGTTCCATAGAACAATGTACCATAAAGTAATTGGGTCAAGTACAGACTTAAACTTAAACCTAAAGTCTGTGAAAGATGCAAATTCCATCATAAGTTTACATGGATAGAATGCCATTCTAAGGTATTTTGTTTTGATTCTAAAGTCTGTGAAAGATGCAAACTCCATCATTAGTTTACATGAATAGAATACCATTCTAAGGTGTTTTGTTTTGATTCTAAAGTCTGTGAAAAAGATGCAAATTCCATCATAAGTTTACATGAATAGAAGGTATTTTGTTTTGATTAAGTAAAGTGGGATAGAGATTCTAAGAAATTTTGTTATTAGATCAAAGTTTATAGTCTTAAAAGTTATTCTTATATTTTGTTCCATTGGATGATGGATCATAGACCAAAATATTGAGTTTAAGATTAGATTAACTTAAACCCAAAATCTTTAAAAGATGCAGATTCCACCATTAAATTTTGGGGATTGAATTCATTCTAAGCTATTTTGGTATATGGGATGACAAATAGAACTTACAGAACAATTATATCAGAATCTATAGTATTAAAAGTTATTTTTCAATTTTCTTCTATTCTGATGATAAAATCTGAAACATTGATAATAAAAGATTGATACAATCCAATCCAAAAACATGAAAGCAAAATTAATATAAATTATGAAAATCCCCATTAAAAGTTATTCTTTGGGAAATCGTTTATGAACCATTGCTTGTGATTCACAATCAGATAACGCTTTTGCTTAAACTGGTTTAAATCACAGTCCCATCCTTGCATCACCATCATCAAAACTCCGTGTATATCAAAAAGTGAAGAAAGAGACAAAATATAAAGACAGAAAAGATCCTTTACACTGTTAAAAAGATGAATGCAATGCATGCACGTATAACTATATATATATATATATTCCTTTGAGTTTGTACGAAAGATATATTGCACAATCAAATTCCATGGACATGATTTAACAAGAATTACCTCACCAGGGAGAACAAAGAGCAAATGGGCATTTGGAATATACAAACAAATACACAAACACAAATACAAATATAGAGATTTTGATTGTTTGTTTTGCTGTGAATTGAAGGACAATGAGTATAAGCAGGCCAGTTGATTGTTTGATTATTTGTGACGTCCCATCACGTAGTGGTTGATAAAATCAAAGTATTTTGATACCCCACGTGATGCCCATTAAATTACATTCCATGAGACAAAAAAGACTGTATTAACTTCTCCATTATCATGGCCCACAAATTCTACGTCAAGAATCTCCTAACCACTACGTGAAGAAAAAGCATTCTACTTTGCCTCAAATGTCTGTCATTATGCATATATTTCCATTTGTCTCAGTCATCTTCTTATTTGCATCAAAACAAAAACAAAAGGTGAGTTGGGTAGTGGTGGGAATGGGAAAAGTGTGTGGGGGAATAATTGAAGAGGAACAAAATGAGAGATGGGTATTTTTTGAAACTATGTGTAAACTGTCCTTCTAAAGTCATGACACAAAACTTGGTGAGCCGCACAGGAATAATTGTTATCTCAAAAGAAGATAGACAAATGGGTATTGATTCATCCATCCATAAATGTGTACGTTTAATGCTTGGCCAAACTTGAACTACACGTGAGCAGGTGATTCTTTACACGATTGCCTTCATTGATATGACATCTTCATGGAGATTATTTTATTTAGAGATGAAAAAGTTTGGGCTTTACAGTGAAACAAATGTCAATTTTGAATGGAGTTACCTACTTCACTGTTAATCTTACTGTTCATACCTATTATGAGAAATAGATAGGGTTTTCTTTTTTGGTCGACTGACTTGACAATGCAACATACCCACTTCCTAAAAGTTGAGACAAAGTGTAGCTACCAAATCAGATTTTCTTTTGTGAATAGTAACCTAGGGTGAAGATGGCAATCTTGAGATTAATGCAACATACCCATTTTCTAAAAGTTAGGACAAAGTGTAGAATTGAAAATAGGTACTAGACTAGATTTTCTTTTATGAATAGTAACCTATGGTCAAGATGGGAATTTCAAGCTTTGGAAATTCTAATCTAGAATGTCTTTATTAATTGCTATTTCAACGATGCTTTTAAGTCAATACCAGTTATACTCTTGTCTGGATTGTCTTTATTTATTTTCTAATGATAATGCTTGAAAGTCAACAGGTTATTTTCTAACAATAATGCTTGAGAGTCTATAGGACATCTTTTGGGGCTGAGGTCGTTTGGTGTGCGGTAGATATCAGGGTATGGGGTTAGTCATTTCTATCTATATAGGATGGTATGCCAATATCACTAATTGCGTTAAAAAGTTTCTTCAATGTATTTAAATATTTTTTCATTGAGACACACCCTAGGTTATGGGGTCAATCTTTTCTATCTATATAGAATTGTATGTCATGTCAATATCATCAATTGAGTTAAAAAGTTTCTTCAATGCATTTTAGGTTATGGGGTAAGATGGATATTGGCTTAAACATCACACACTAACCACTAAATCCTAGACTAGAAGCGTTAAATGATCAAACTTGACTAAGTTTCTCTAGGCTTGATTTATCTATTAGTGTATGATGCTTAAGAGTTGCAATAAGATGACTATAACTTATCCAATGCACTTTAGATTATAGAGAGGGGTAGCTACCACTTATTCAATGCACTCTAGATTACAACTTATTCAATGCACTATAGATTATGAGGGACTTATTTAATTCATTTATCCAAAGTAATTGGAGGTAATCCCATTCCTAGATAGGATGGCTATCACTTACCCTATGTACTTTCTAGAGTATGGAGAAGGGTAGCTATCACAATTATCCAATGCATGATAAGTATTTATCATTTATTCAATAAACTCTAGGTTACCAAGGGCTATCACATTTCTTTAGCCAATGCACTTGGAGGTAGTCCCATTCCTAGAGTATTTAAAAGGTAATTCTTTTGAGTGTTGGACTTTTTCTTTTGTATACTAAGAAAAGAACAACTATAAATTAATTAGATTTTTTTTTTTATCAAATGTTATTGTTTCAAATTAAAACTGAAACTCCTTGTGCCAATTTCGAATAAAACCATTTTCCTTAATTAATTATATTTATGCAAGATAAATATAAAATTAAATTAAATGTGTAAAAATATATTTAATCAATAAAAATTTATACAAAATAAATGTAAAATTAATTAAATAGATAAAAAATAACATATCCATATCTTATAAAAATAAATAAATAAAATCACACATAAAAGTATCTTAAAATACATATAAATAAAACATTCTTCATTATATCAAATTATTTTCTTATAAATATATTAATATATTCTAATAACTTATCTACCCCATTCTCATCCTCAAATTATAAGTGTTTATTCTCATTTACATAAAATAAAATTATAAGTATGTTTCATTCTCTTATACATTTAAAATAAATTATTAGACTATTTATTTATTAAAATTAAAATTTTGAAGTGCACAAAACTATTTGATATATATATATATATATATATATATATATATATATATATATATATATACAATAATTTAGTTTAAATATTATACTACTAAGTTTTATATAAGTTTATGACATGACTTATCAAGTTTAAAATCATTGGATAATTATGTATTCTTATACGATACTAAGTTCAAATCTTCTTGAAAAGAAAGAAAGAAAATATATATTTTTAAGAAATACTATTTTTTTTCCTTTCCTTATGTGTGCGCTAAATGTAGTAATACAAGTCCTCAAATATATTTTTTAGTTATTTTACTAATTTATTATTTTACTTGTAATCATGGTTTATTTTTCATATGTTAGATTTCTTTTTATGACATGGGTAGATCTTTTATCCTCATTATTCTCTCATGCACATAGTTTGCAAACTAATGCGTATATCATTATAGGATTAATCTGGTCTTGGCTCACTCCTCCTAAAGCCCGACTTGGAAACATGTAAGTCGAAGGTAAGGAAGGCTGATTGTTAGGCTGAGTTACAAGGATACCACTAAGTTAACTAACAAAAAAGTCATTTCTATATCTATATTTATTAGTTTAGAAGGTGTTAGGGAGTTTAAATTTAATTTGGAGACACTATTTTTGGATGACCCATTTTGAAAGATGTATAATGGCTCTATTAATTTTATGAAAATTTTATTTATGTTATTATTTTTAAAAATGAAACACAAATATAATAAGTAAAATTCTTCTAGATCACTTGATGAATATCAAATATGTATAAATTGTAAAGAGCTAATATACATTCTAGAGATACATGCAAGAGCCTAGAACACAAGGGTAACTTCTGAGCCTCTCACATGGGAGGTCTTGAGTTCAAGTCTACTTGAACTTAACACATAATAATAATAATTCTAGACTTTGGCCTAATTATATTTATAGTACTAACAAAAAGTAGTTTTCCTAAAAACTAGTCATCAAGAAAAATCAACTAGAGGAATATTCCATATTTAATTTTCTACAATAACAAGATATAGACTATTAATTCTTTTATGAATTAACACATCTACAAAGAGGAAAGTAGTGGTTTTCATAGTGAATTATGTTTTAGATGTTACTTAATAAAATAATAATAGAAATCAAGGGGTTAAATAATTTAAATAGTATTTACAAACTCCAAAATCAATTTTCTTAACAATGGATCCTAAAGTATAAAAAAATATACAATTATGTTGACTAAGAAGGTTCCTTCATAACTCAAAATAATGAGGACTTTCTAGATGAGGAATTGGAAGTAAGATAATACAAAAAGCACTCATCATTATAAAAAAAGATGATAGATTGGAAGTATATTTTGATCACTACATATCATCGCATATATGTAAGGGACTGAAATGTTTTAATAAAAGAATAATAGAAATCAAGGATTTAAATAATTTAAATAGTATTTAATAACTCCAAAATCAATTTCCTTAATAGTGGTTCCTAAAGTATAAAAAATATACAATTATGTTGATTGAGAAGGTTCCTTCATAACTTGAAATAATGAAGACTACATAGATGAGGAATTGGAAGTAAGATTATACAAAAATCACTCATCATTATATAAGAAAAGATGATAGATTGAAACTATATTTTGATCACTACATATCATCACATATATGTAAGGGATGGAAATGTGTTTCTGGATAAGTTATAAGACTAGACAAATTAGTTTTTTGAGGTTTATTGCATGATAAAGCTTAAAGTGTGCTTCAAACTAGGTTGGACCTATTATTATGTCATTGAATATTTGTTAAGAGATTAATTGTTAATCACGAGTCATGTTGTTATAGACTAAATTTTAATTTTTCATCCATGTTTATCGGTATTTTTTTAACCCAAGAAAAGGATAGTAAATACTAAGTTTGATGATCAATCAAATGTTGCATCAATGGGTCCTTGGATGTTTGCAAAATGCCCAAATTTCATTTCTCCTTAGACTTTTGATTATAGTTGTGGCATCATTGGCATTCTATGCAATGAAAACCATCCATTGTCACTTACAACCTACTAATGAAAGGTGAAAAGAGAAGAAAGGGGTGAATATCTTTAGGAAAGCTATGGGTTTAAGTGGGTGTGCTTGTATATGGTGGATGATCTCCATATTTTTTGTTAGTTCAAAGGAGGATATCTCTATCTAATAAATCATAAAGTACATGTTTATAAGCATGTAAATTATGTAAATTCTTTGTTAAGTTAGGGTATTTTAGGCTAGATATAGTTATAGGTCTAGCATGTTATCTAGCCAAGAATAATTTAGACATATAAATTAACAATAATATAAACTTAGTCCTCAACTTTTCACATATAATTTATGTAGAAAAGATAATTTACTTGAAACCTTCAGTATTAGTTCTCAAAACATATTAAATATTAAAAATTAATAATGAACGCTAAAAAATATCTTTATATTGAAAGTTAGACATCATGTGGACCTATAAAACCTCTTGTTTTTGGCAATATTGCATAATAAATTCACATTTTGTGAGTGTGGGTGTCTGTGTGTATGTCTATATATGCGTATATATATACATATACATTGATATACATACATATATTCATGCATGCATTGTTGTATGTGTGTGTTTGTGATGCACATGTGCATGCGTTTGTGTGTACATATGTATCAATAATATCCTACCATTCATATCCATAAAAAAATATTTGAATAAATAACCAATGTAAGAAATTTATAACTAAATGTAAATAAATGATAAAGAGATTACTAGGAAATAACTCAAATATTTTTTTAAGAATAATAACTAAAAGAAAATTTGCATACCAAGTTCATTCTTTGTATGATAAAATTTAATCTAATAATGTGGTTATAAAGCTTAATGAAGAGGTGAAACATGGATTGAGAGTTGGTAAAATGATCATGTATGATCATACAAGAATAAAATATTAAGTTTATTATAGGATATGGACATTTAAATAGCCACCCAATATATAGAAGCCAAAAGGAAAGAACAATATAGTAAGATAGAATGTATATGAGAAGAATAAACTATATTCTCTATCTAGAATGTAATACAAATTAATCAACTAGATTATCATTATATTGGAGACCCATTGGTTATAAAGCCAAAGTGTATGCGAATGGGGGAATGGGAAAATGGCAAGTGCCCTTTGCCTCGTTACATGATAAACAACATGAAAAGATATCACCCCATGAGAGGTTAATAGGTGATAGTGTGATAACACCACAAAATGTGGATTTCTCACCAAAGGTGGAAAAGGTTATCCACAATAGATCTAGATATAATAAAGTAATAACATGATAAGGCCACCTAAAGTGGATTTTCACTAAGTACTCCTAAGAAATTTCCTAAGTAATCTTAATTAGGAAATAGATGTACATTTATTAGTGTAAAATGTCTTAATTACACAAACTTTCATGATTAACCTCATCACCCATTCACCTAAACTAAGGTACTTTCCTATTAAATGACATAACTAACCATTCTTGTCATAAGAAAAAGCAATATTGTACTGAGACATGCTCTTTTATTTTAAGATAATATTCTCTTCTTCTTAACTATTACCCATTCCTTTATCCTTTCATACCCTAATATTTATTGACATCCCTAAATACTATCACAAAGTCCTTCAATGGAGGATATTGGTGAGAAAAAAGAGAATAAATCTTTATGTTTCGTACCTCAAAAGAATACTATTTAATCTCTAATAGAGAGGAATAGTTAATTTTTTTTGTCAAGGAATCACCACAATATAATTATGCTTGAAAGAGGCACGGGTTTGATTGATTACAAATCTACTTAGATAAATATCCCCTCAAAACTTTCGCCATCCCAGCCAACCCATTCCCCTGCACTAAGTTGTCTCTTTTTACAAACAACTAATTCCTATTTAAATGGTTATTCTAGTTAAAGGGAAAGCATTTGTCAAGTTTCCTATGGAATAACATGATCTAGTACTAAAAGTGATTCAAGTTCATGATCTAATAATTGAATATGAACTCCATCACCTGACTTGAGATTAATTTCCACTAGAGAAACAACTTAGAATTCTTTGTTTCTACAAGGCTTCAAGCATACATGAAACACAATTGAAGTTGATTTTTCTTAAAGATTGATATGAGTTTCTTGATGGAGTTTCCAATAGGAAAGGAAAGAAATGATCTTGGGTTCTTTAAGAAATTTTGAGTGAATGGATTGAGCTCCAAGAGTCATACTTTAAATCATAGGTATACTATCCCAAGACCACAACCCAATTGAAGAAAAAATTCCATGTACTTTAATGATCCATACATTAAATAATGAAGGGACCCTATATCATAGATCTATGAATTTTTTTCCTAGTACAGGTTTCAATTTTTGGAAAGTTGATCATTTAGCTTAACCTAGCCAAAATTCGTACAACCAGCACATGAAGAAACATTCTAATGCACCCTTCTAGTTGTCATGTTCTCATATGTTATTTACACAATAGTAATACCTAGATTAGAATAACTGTGATAATGAAGTGGTAATGTTGTTCTAAGTTGAGGTTCATTGATTTAAAAAGCCTTTGACAAAGAAAGAATAGATTTATTAGTGCTAAGAAGAGACCTACCAATAGCATTTTGAGAATAGAATGAATATGGAAATGCCAAAAAAACCCTTAAACTAGACATTATGCTATGAGGGAGCCATCTCAAAACCCCGTAGAATCTAGAACCAAAGTAGATGAGGTAGAAAACATCTTTGGACATCGAAATTATGATATAAGCGAATCATAGAACTGAAAATACACAATGGTTTGATCTAGCCAATTAGCAAAGCTAACAAGAGACCATTCACTAATCCATTAGTTTATATAATATAGATTAGTTCTAGGTTTTTGGATTTTGTGCAATTATGTTCAATAAGAATATTGGAAACCATAATTAAAAATATGTACAAAACTTATATTAATATTATTAAAATAATAATTGATAAAAACATGATCTGATAATTAAGTTATAATGTTGCTCTTTCCATCAATATTCAAACTTTAGCAAAATGACATTGTCCAACTAGGAATGAAATCCCTATATATTCCCAAATGTTGATATAACTCAAATAATAATAATAATAGATTTATAAAACTAATACATACATAACTCACCTAATTTTAACCATTATGAAAGAGCCTGCAACCTTTCTATGGAGTTACAATCTAGGCCCTCTCTATTCAAAACTATGCTACATAGTCCAGTACCATGCTTACAAGATTGAAATAGCTTTACAGCTTAAAAAATCGTCCTAAATCAACAAATGATCTTTAGACTAATAATTTTTTCATTTGTAAGCAAGTTATGTGGTAGATTCCTTTAAAGCCTTAGTGGATGGCACCTCAGATTATTAAAGAATTATCAGTGTTCATCTCTTAGCTGGCTTATACTCGTTGCTGTCTTCAAGGTGGATGCTGTGGCGCACATGTAAAGTTTGACTCTCTTTAATCCCTTAGACCTTTAGGCCTTTATGTTTAAGCCCCATTTCCAGACATGTGAGTGAAATTTATGCAATCTCTCAACATTTATAGCTCTCATTTTAAATCAAGAATTCTGTTGTTATTTAGGTTTGCTTTAGATTTTCTAATGAGATGTATTTGAAACTTTCACCGGACAAGAGAAATTTTAGAGTGGGCATTTTTAATATACCGTATAGAAATCTTTTATTCATCATTTGAATGTATTAAATCATATAACAAATGCATGGTGGTTGTGTTGATATTTATGATGAAAATAATGTAACCAACGTAAAAATTCAACATTAGGGTTAGCGTGTACAAGCATTTGAGTTTGATATTCAAGTTCCAAAACTTCTAATATAGAGCTTCTCAGATTTATTCACTATATGTAAGGTTTTTCAGATTGAAAAAGTGATTGAACATTGATAAATCGCTGTACAAGTTGATATAGAATATAACAATGTAGGATCTGTTTATCTTAACCAGCCAAGAAATTCTACAGCAGACCTAACTATTTTAAAATAGCAAGGATATATTTCAAAATCTTATATAGAACAAATGTAACTCCTTAAAAACAGCATATGGTAAACTGCTGTTATTGAAGGAAGTACAACTGGATTGTTTTGAAAGAAATTTTGCATTTTTAATCTGTAATGGATTGTTGTAATTAGAACAGGTAGCAAAAGTGATGAAAAAAATATATTGAGCTTCGATAGTGAAGAAATTATGTTGTTTTAAAAACTATAATTTTCTTCGTTTATAGATCAACCATTTTCAGTTTGTATATAAAAAAATTAATGGAGACATTGCAACGTTCTTCTAAATCATCATAAATAATAGATAAAAGGAGAACTGGTGTACTTTATAGATACTTTTTTATTTGATAGATATATAGTGAAACATTATTAGATTACTACAATCATAATCATACAAGTTATGCATGGGAAGAGAGTGTAAATGGGTTTTGCATACTGTTTTGGTCTTGTGGGTATTATTATAATCATTTATTCATTTATTTTATTTAAAGCATTATAAAATAAAATGTGTTTTTATTTAAAAACATGAATGATAATGTATTTTTCCAAGATCTATTTATAATGCTATATTTCTTACCCAACACACCACACCGCATCTGTTCTTAATTCTTATGGCCAAGCCTACACCTATCTCTTCCTATCTATAGTAGGTTTATGTTTTAAATTTCATTATTATAAAGAATATCTACACCTATCTCTTCCTATCTATAGTAGGTTTATGTTTTAAATTTCATTATTATAAAGAATATCTATTGTTTCGTGTATACAAAATATATTAAATCATAACATAAAAAGATATAAACAATAAATAATCAAGTATAACATCTGTGTTTTATTTTGGATGAGGAAAGATATGAGGTGAAAAGTCAAAGCCAATCAAAGTCAGATTAACAAAAGGTAGGGTTGGTTGGTATGGTCATATTCAACAAGGAAACAATGAATAAAATGATGCCTTCCTTCAAGCACTCTATAGGATGAGCTGGAATACACGAAGGTTAAATAGAAGAAGCACATGGAGACTCAACTAATTACTATCTAGCCTGTGCACTAGTAGAGCTATGTAACATAGAAAGATTTCCTTTTTGGATATTTTAGGGTTCATTTGGTTGTAGGCATAGGAATTGAAAATGGGGAATAGGAATGGGAGTGGGGAATAGGAATGAGAAATGGCAATTTCAGTCCTATTTGGTTCAATTGGAATTTTACTGGGAATATTTTAATCCCTTGTTTGATTCTACAAAACTAGAATAAGAATTTGATTGAGAATATGCTATCAAAATCTAACAAAGACCAAGCCTCTACCACGGGTTGACCGTGACTCCAATTGAATTTAATATGATAATTTTAATACATCCACGACTATGACTCCAATTGAACATGTCTTCATTTTAGGGGCAAAATGGGAATATGTATTCCTTTTCTCAATTCTGATTTGGGGCACCAAACAAAGAATACAAAATATATTCTAGTTTTCTATTCCTATTCCGGTTGTATTCCAACAACCAAACAGGCCTTTAAGGATCTTAATGAGGAGTGGAAGGAGATTAGTCTCCCTTTTGTATAGTCTCTTCTGTGTTGTTTTTGGATTCTAGTAGGTTTTATTTTTGGCTAAATTCACTACTCATAGATTCCTTTGGAAATATATTATTACTTGATGTTACTCTTTGTTAATTTTGGGCCCTTTTCCAATTTGATGTTGACGAGAACAATCAATAATCAATAATATAATATCTCAAAGTTCATGTTTATGAAAATATATCAAGCATAATAAAGTGAGATAGGAATGACAATCAAAACCATTTTAGAAGTGGAATTTTTCATTTGGCTTAAGTGTATATGATGACAATTAAGCTTTTATTATAAGATAGATTCAATAGTTGAAGATATAATGATGGGCGAACATAATGGACCATCATCACTGAAGTCAAAATATTTGAAAATGACATCTTGTTGAAAAAGTAATTTACAAAATATAAATTCTTGTGATTAAATTCAAAAAACTTAATACAATCTTATATAAGAAGTTATTACTATAAACAAACTATATTTTATTCTATAAAATAAAGTAAATTTAAAATAGTTCACAAAAATATAAGGATAAAATGTTGAAATTAAGAAGAAAATTAATCCTTCTTTAAACAATGTATTATGAATGTGAGGCTAGTGTAGAATAAAAAGGTGATTGGTTCCACTAGAGGTATAACTATTGATAGAAACAATCATTTTCTTCTTTGTTATTCTCTTTGAGTTCAGATTGTTGGACGAGGATGTTCCATAGATTTAAACATGTTGAATAATCATTACAAGTGTAGATTAGTTAGATGGTCAATTTTGATCTTTAGTAGTGTTTGAAGCTACATGTATGATAATTGTGGTTGGTTCTATTGTTTCTCTTAATCAAGAATTGAAAAAATAAAAATAAAGAGTTATAGTAAGATATTACAAAGAAATCAAATAATCTAATGTAAGAGCCAAAATAACATTGATTACTTATCTTAGAGATGGGATTAACCTTGAGGTTTCTACAAGAATTGGTGTTTAGGGCTATATTGAGGAGAATGTTGCATTAGAGGATTAAGAAATTCATGAGGAGATAGGATAACCTGGATCAAATATTTGAGAAGGTGGTCAACTTTACTGTTAAAGTGATTCACTCAGTGGCCACCACTCTACATCTTTTTCATGTTGAGAAGGATCAATTTGCTACCTCTACTGGTGTGAACACTATGACCTCCTTATACTAGTTCCTAGCAGATGACTGAATTCATGTGCTTCTAGAAAGGCTTGACGAAGAGAAGAAAATGAGCTAGCTCTCTATGTTTATTTTACTTTTTATTGTTTTTAGTTACCTACACTCTTCCCAGGTGGGCTTCTTCTATAGTCTTTGGATGGACTCGGCTTAGTTTTCAAATAAGGACTCTTAATATGTTTATGTATACATTAACTTTCAGTATTGGCTATAATAGTTTTAGAAATTAGGATATGTTAATGTGAGGTTTTTTGATATTAAGAAAGCGGGTAGGATGATAATGTGTTGCAAGTGATTGTTGTTGTTTACAGCCTTTTACTCTAGGTTAGTCCATATTTTTGTTTTTGACTACTTCTTAATAACAAAAACATCAATTACCCATGTTAAAACACTATGGTAGTTTCCAAGCAATCCATAGAGACATAATTAAATGATATGTCTATGAATATGAGGTCATTAATAAAGGAAAAATGTGTGATAAATATTTCATCAATAAGGCCTATAAAAATTGAGTCTTCAAAAGACTTAAAATGATCTCTATTGAATTTGCGGTAAAAATAATAATTATTTAACTGATAATTTAATTTTTTCCATATCTTACTGAAATTTGTTTCCTCAAACTCATGTTCAAATTTAGAAATAATGATTGTCTAGGGTCCATAATAACAAGATTGACAGTACAAAAATATCACATTCTTAAAAATGCACCCTTATTAATTTTATAGAACACTCTATATAATAGTTTTTAATATAACTACTCTCTCTCTCTCTCTCTCTCTCTCTCTCTCTCTCTCTCTCTCTCTCTCTCTCTATATATATATATATATATATATATATATATATATATATATATATATCCAATCAATAGTAACCTTAAATAACTCACCTCCTTGTCTCTCTCTCTCTCTCTCTCTCTCTCTCTCTCTCTCTCTCTCTATATATATATATATATATATATATATATATATATATATATCCAATCAATAGTAACCTTAAATAACTCACCTCCTTGTGTGTGTGTGTGTCTGTATGTATATATAAAGTATTTAGTGTACTAAAAAATTAAATACTAATATTCAAGATTTAGTTATCACAAAATATTTAGTGATATATGATATAATTTTGAAAAATTTATCTATTTTTCATATTTTGTTAAAATAATAATATTTATATGGTACAATAGATTACTACATAAGAATTTTTGATTTAAATACTTTTGAAAAATAAAAAATTCTAATTAATTTTTATTTATAATTTAAATAGAAACTAATTAAATATAATACATTTTATTTTTGTTAATATAAGAATTGACACAACTAACCTTTTCAATTGTTTCAAGTCTTTTCTTGATATTATTTTGAGTTTGATTTAATTTCTTTTACTTGATTCTTATTTATGCGTGACTATGAGTTATAATAACTATTTATCAATAAAAAATGATCTTATAAAAATATGTAATATTAATTTAGAATCATAAGAATGCCCTCTAACAAGAAAGTCTTTCTATTAGCAACAATTGATTGCCATTTATGTATATTATTCTTTTCATTTTATTCAATTAAAAAAAAAAAATCTTTCTATTTAAGAAAAGTGAATAATTAAAAATTAATAGATTTAACTTAAATTAAAAACGTATATTAATTTATATAATTTATCTTCACACATTGTATATCATTGGTATTTTCAAAATTTTATAAAATACATTACTATTTATTTAAATATTTTAATGTTTACTTCTAAATGTACATTTTATATTAAAAAAAAATGTTTCCCTATTCCCAATTTTCATCTTAACGATCATTAATTTTGTAATTGTTTCTAGTTAGATGAAATTTAAATTTTATGTTTTACTTTATTACATATTTTAGTGGGCTGATTTTTTTAATCTATTTTTAATTTTTAGAAAATGCATATATATATTTCCACATATATTCTATTTTTAGCAACTTATAGGTTTTAATGGAATAAAGAGGGAAGGAAATCTTTAATATTAAATTAATAATTAAATTTCTCTATAGATACATGAGATAGCTAGATTTATTTATTTTTAAATCATTTTTTAATATATCTTAATATTGTTATAATTTAAGACAAGAGTCTAGTATAATTTTTGTACCTATCTTTTTTATCAATCAATATATAATAGAAAAAAAGAGTCTAGCAATAAATTGTAAGTTTCTTATGTTCTTAGATTTAAATAACCTTGAACTTAATTTCTTACCAATCAAAAAAATTATTATTATAATTTTCCTAAACTATAATAGAACTTCTGATACAAATATATACATCTTCTTATTATTATATTGTAATTTTGTTTATAATTAAATTAAAATATAGATTTATTAAAAAGATTTAATTACAAACCAAAAAAATATTAAATTTAATTTCAATACAATTCAAAAAAAAACAAAACTTTAGTATAATAATTCAACTCTCATATATATATATATACCTAATAATGCCTTTGAAGAACAGTGAGTTAAGCGAATTCATCAGCCTCATGCTTTCATGAACACCCAACACTTGATCTGATATAAAAACCCTAGTCATAATAACAGCTCAAGATGGATTTTTTAAGCATACCTTCAACTTATTTTCACTAAGTTTTTCAAGATCCCAAGGTTACAAAACCTCTGCAATCAGTATTCAAAATCTCATTCACTAACTCCACCCTCAGCCATTCATCATCATGTGTAAAGCATTTATCTGTATTCTGTTACCATTTCTTTGATAATTTGGTACATTCTCATTTAAAAAGGCATGTACATTAGTACAATCTGTTATACTGAACTAATGTAATGGATGTTCATCCACAAGTTTGTTTCTGCCTCGTGCCAGTTATTCCACTGCAATGGGACTGATCATATTGCATGTATATAGCTTTGACTTATTGTTTCTGTTTGATCCAGACCTGTACTATATTATGTGGGCTCTCATGCTTATGTTTTTTAAATGGAGGATTGTTATCGATCGCTTTATATGCACGAGATTTGTCTAGGGAATATAACTGCATTTGAATGGTTGTTATTTCACCAGTCAAATTACTAGGTTTGAACTGTGTATCAGACTTGAGACCATCGTACACACGTGATATGGTTCATTCTCAGACTGAAATCAGTTGTCTCATTTTATTATCACTTGGCTCGAGGACGACATCAAAGTCAAGATGGATATATAGATAGAGCAAGAAGAAGAAGAAAATGAGGGCTTTTATTTATCCAGTGTATATAATCATGCACACAAAGAGAAGAGATTTAATAGCTCATTCTGCTCATCCATTAATGAAGGTGGTGTGGTATGGTGTTAGTGTACCTTGAGGAGTTGGTCCATAAATGTGATTGTTCTTCCTGCTGAAATGGAGATTTACTGATTGAAGCCCGCCCATTGCCATGAATTGCACCATATTTGAAACTCTCATCCACTGAATCTCTGTAATGTGACTGTTTTTCTGAGCCGCCTATCACATCCTCCCCCATTTCTCCGCTGGATGTTTCAAACAGCTCCGACTGACCTGAAATGGGATTCAAGAGAAAAAACATTGTGATAAGTCAGCAATCTGCCACAGTGGATATTCTTCAGATCTCAGAAGTTCATGCATAATCTGATCGATTTCAGTCTAAGATTCAAGTTTTAGAGAAAAAAGGAAACAAAAATGCAATAAGTTAAGTTCATGGCTACGTATTCGTGCCAGATTCATTTTATAACTCTTGTTTAGCCCATTTTATAGGATATATATTATACATCCTGCACCGGGATCTTTACGTTTCTTTCTCCGATCGATTTCAGCCCAAGATTCGAGTTTTAGAAAGAAAAAAAATACAATAAGTTCATGTTTATGTCTTGGTGCCAGATTCATGTTGTGACTATAACTCTTGTTTATCCTGTGTTGGGATCTCTACGCGTCTTTCTCTCATCGATTCCAGTCCAAGATTAGAGTTATAGAAGAAACCAGGAAAAAAATGCAATGAGTTCATGGTTATCTGTTGGTGCCGGATTCACTATTGGAGCATAAAACTCTTGTTTAACCCATTTTATAGGATATGGAACATATATCCTGCATTGGGATTTTTACGCGTCCTTCTCTGAATGATTCCAGTCCAAGGTTCGAGTTTTAGAAGAAACAGGAAAAATAATTCAATAAGTTCATGGTTATGTGGTGGTGCCAGATGGCTTTTGTGAGTATAAATGTTGTTTATTGCGTGTTGGGTTCTTTACGCGTCTTTCTCTGATCGTTTCCAGTCCAAGATTCGAGTTTTAGAACAAAACAGAAAAAAATGCAATGAGTTTTATGGCTATCTGCTGGTGCCAGATGCATTTTGCGAGTATAACTCTACTTTAGCCCATTTTATATGATATGTATTATATATCCTACGTTAGGATCTTTACGCGTTTTTCTCTGATCGATTCCAGTTCAAGATTCGAGTAATAGAAGAAAACAGGAAAACAATGCAGCAAGTTCATGTTTATCTCCTGGTGCCAGATTTATTTTGTGAATATATCTCTTGTTTAACCCATTTTATAGGATATATAATATTGGGATCTTGTTTGGAAAATGCAAGAAATACAAAATGCGCCATAAATGACAATCACCTGAAGCCGCTGCAGGTTTGTCCGTGGTCTTCACAGTTCTATACATCTGCACACAGAGAACATCAATGAAACAAATGTTTTTCAATATTCCCTGAGCAAGGACAAAACCAAAAGCATGAGAAATTTGAGCGTGAGAATATGGAAGCATGCAAATCGTATGATTAACTGGTGGATGGATTATGCTGTTTATTCCTTGCAAGAATGGTGATAATAATATGGAGAAGATTAGACATACTTGTAAATGGCTCTTGACGTGTGCCAAAGTCAGATCTTTGACGTTCATGAGCTCCAAAACTGATTTGGGAGTAGCCCCTGAAACAATCAACAACACAATGTTAGAAATCACTTAGATCTACATTTCATGATCAGCAAAAGCAAGACGCTTTCTTTATATACAGATGACTATATTTATGCAATGGGATGGAATAGGACATTTCAATGCGTTTGGAAGCTTTTGGATTGGATTGGTTAGGCGTTTTTCGTGAATGTTTGGGATCATATTATCAACATATTGAGTGAGAGGAGAGAAAAGTAAACGAATAGCAGAGCAAAACCTACTAAAACTTCATAAAAATCTTCACACCTGTTGCTGGTAGAGTGGCATTTACATAGAGGGATGAAATATCTAATAGAAAAACATGGCAATGCATGGAAAACCTTGTGGATTGGACTGTGTATTTTACATGAATGCTTCGAATCATATGCTATGATCTATATCAAGTTTTTGAGTTGGAGAAGAGAAAACTAAATGAAAAATAGAACAAGACCCAATTTTCCGACTTAAGATTTCTTGCTGGTAGATTGAGATATATGTAAGGGATTCAATATCCAATGGATTTCATGCTGTTAGAATGACATTTATGTAAGGGTGGAATATCTAATGGGAAAACATACTGATACATTTGAGAGGCCATAGATTAGATTGTGCGCTAAGTTCTGAATTCAAGATAATATGAAAAGCAAACCAAGACCCACTACAGCTTTTGGGAAAACTGTTCAGTAGATTTTTTGCTAGTATACTCACATCTATGTAAGGGATTGAATATGTAAAGGATTTCTTACTGTTAGAATGCATTTATGAGAGAACGGAATATCTAATGGGAAAACATACTGATAAATTTGGGAGTTCATAGATTAAATTGAGCGCCAAGTGCTGATTTCATATTCTAGGATGCATGCATCGAGATAATGAATTAGAGAAGAGAAAAACAAACCAAGACCCACTAAAGCTTTTGGGAAAACTATTCAGTCGATTTCTTGCTGGTAGACTCACATTTATGTAAGGGATTGAGTATCTAATGGATTTCTCGCTGTTAGAACAGAATTTATGAAAGGATGGAATATCTGATAGGAAAACATACTGATACATTTGACAGTTAATAGATTAGATTGGGCGCCAAGTTCTGAATTCATATCCTAGATATGCATCATCGAGACAATGAATAGGAGAAGAGAAAAACAAACCAAGACCCACTAAAGCTTTTGGATAAACTCATGTTCAGTGGATTTCTTGCTGGTAGACTCACATTTATGTAAGGGATTGAATATCTAATGGATTTCTTGTGAAAGGATGGAATATCTAATGGGAAAACATACTGATGCAGTTCAAAGTTCATAGATTAGATTGAGTGCCAAGTTCTGAATTCATATCCTAGGATGCATCATCGAGAAAATGAATTGGAGAAGAGAAAAACAAACGAAGACCCACTAAAGCTTTTGGAAAAACTGTTCAGTAGATTTCTTGCTGGCATTAATGGTGGAACATCTGATGAAGAATTTTACCCAAGAAAGAAAGGAAACAAATAAAATCAATAGGTAGTCTTTCATCCATACTTTCATGGCCTCCGAGAAGCTCAACAGCGTGAACAAAATGTGCATGGAGAGTACTGGTCCACCGCATTCTTGGAGCCCTCATGCTTCTCTTGGACGGCAGCTTGGCCATCAATCTAGATCTCACAGAGCTATGTGAAGCTGTTCCTCCGCCGCCTTCAAAACCACCGTTATAGTGATGATGATCCACTCTACGTTGTGCATCCATATCCAGTGAATGAGACCTTCCATAGGGATTATGATGGCTGTTACTGTTCATCATCCTGTTGAGGGGATCGCCCATTTCAGCATGCCCAAAAGAACCTCTTGTTGGCACAATGGGCTTGATAGGCTGCTGAACAAACCCCATGCCAAAATGGGGATGAGGAAGAGAATGGGAATGGGAATGAGAATCCTCAAGGAAGCCATTGTTTTTAGTATTGCTACAAGTACTACTAGCGTATAAGTTTCCATAGCTTCTAGCCTCTACACTTGGCTGAAGGAAAGGAAAAGACTGAGAGTGAGAGTGAGAGTGAGAGTAAGAGCCATTGTTGTGATACACTGGAACCCCTCTTATGGGACTACTGCTCCTATTACTGTTGTTGGGTTGGAGCTCCAACAGTGAAAGTGTTCTCTGCAGGCGCTGATGTCTTTCCTCCTCTAATCTGCTACAAAACTCCATGGAAGACCCACAGTTAGTCAGACCCAAATCTACACCAGCATCTCCTCTCCTCTCACTTGCCCCACTGGAGTTAGTAGAACCCTCACTCAGGTTCCCATTTGATTTGAATGACCTCCTCCGCTGCCAGACATCGAATCCAATGTCATGCTCTGTGCTGCTCGAAGTGGATGTGGGCTTGCTGTTACTGTTTGGAGGGCTAATGTGCAGAGACAAATCTGGCACATCCCTCTCCTCCTCCTCTCTTCGCCGCATCTCTGCTTCTGCAAATCCAAAATCCAATCTTTTCACCCAATTGATCAAAATCCAATCTTTCTCTAGAAATCACCCCACCCAATTCATCAAAACCCAATCTTTCTCAGACACCACCCCTCCCAACTCATCAAAATCCAATCTTTTTCACCCCACCCAACTGATCGAAATCCAATCTTTCTCGCCACACTGATCAGAATCCAACCTTCTCTCACCCCACACCACACCCAATGGATCAGAAACCAATCTTTCTCACCCTGCACAACACCCAACTGATCAAAATTCAATCTTTCTCACCCCCACAGAACCTCCAACTGATCGAAACCAATCTTTCTCAACAGCCGCCCCGCCCAATTGATCAAAATCCAATCTTTTCTCCTCCTCCTCCTTGGCAGCAGACCGGTAATGGAGGAGGCAGCTGGCTCAGGTCATCCCCATGAGACCACTGATGTCCTCTCAAACTCAAACTCCTGGATCCCAAACCAACAAAACAAACCAATACTCAAAACCAAAATCCAAGCACTAAATTGCAAAGAAATGGTACTTCACAGAAAGAACTCCGTTTCCCAACTGAATTCAATCCAATGGGTATTCTCACAAACCACTCACAAACCATACAAGAACACAACCATGACACATATACTCACTCACTCACTAACCATACAACGGAGAAGACAAGTTGCAGGAAGGCAGTCACAGAGATTGATTCTCTCCACTGTTTTTTTCCACTGATAGAAATGGAGCTGAAAGCAAAGCGAGGATGTTCAACTTCAAACAGATAACGATTAAGAAGGCGTAGTATAAGAAGAAGAAAGAAGAAAGAATGAATGAGGGAGGAATAGATTAGAGAGTATGAAAGTATATCTCCGACAGGGACAGTCAGGCAACTTAGTCAATACAACAATAAAACAAAAATAAAAAAATAAGCCAAGGCACCTCAGTCCCACATAGAATTCGGGAACTTACATACACAGGTATACACATAAATATATATATTTATATAGGGGAGAGTAGGGTGTTCAATAAGATGATTTTTATTTTTAATATTTTGTCAAGTTTTATTACTTAATTATTATTATTCTTCTAAAATGAAAACATATGAATGATTATTGGTGCAAGAAGAACATAGCAGACTTTTCAAATACCATTTTTATATCACTTTGAGTAGAGATTAATGAATATTCAAAAGCGGAAACCTTAGCGTAAGGCTTCTAACTCGCTTATCGAGATACATAAATTTTATTGATGAAATCCAACTTATGAATTAAGAATTCTAAATGCATGATATTAACCTTAATGATTGCTGATGTTTTTGAGTGAACCATTGTTAGTGCAAGAACATAACGAATATCTAGAGTCACTTTTGAAATGTCACATTTTTTTTTATCAATTTGTGCTCGACAATCTCTACATAGATCGGTGAATACCCAAAATTTGAAACCTTAGCTTTAAGCTCTTCACTTACCTACCGAGATACACCAAAACGCTTTACGATTTAAGAATTCTAAATGACTACTGCTATTTTTGAGCGATCCACTATTGGGGCAAGAACATACATAGCAGGGATTAGGTGACATTTTTGAAATGTCACTTTCTCGACTAGTTTGTGCTCGATTGTCTCAAAAGATAGATCTGTGAACACCGAAAAGTTGAAACCTTAGCTTTAAACTCTTAACTCACCTACCAAGATATGCCAGAAAAATTGATGAAATCCAACTTACAATTTAATAGTGCTACATGTAGGAAATCAGCCTAAACGACTACTGAGTTGTCTCCCATGTCCAACAATGAAAACATATGTACCAACATTTTTGAGTGAACGATTATAGTGACATTTTTCAAATGCCACTTTTTGATCACTTAGCGCTCTATGATCTCTAGAGAGATTCGTGAATACCCAAAAGTCAAAACCGTAGCTTTAAGCTTTTAACTCACCTACTGAGATACACTGAACAAAATGATGTAATCCAACATACAATTTAAGAATTCTAAATGGGCAAATTTAACCTCAATGACTACTGAGATTTTGGAGTTAACAACTACCGATGCAAGAATATAAAATATATCATACGACACTTTTGAAATGCTACATTTTGACCACTTAAGCTCGACAATAGATGTCCATGAATACCCAGAAGTCGAAACCTTAACTTTAAGCTCTTAACTCGCCTATCGAAATACACCCAATTTTTTTTTAATTAAATACAAATTTATGATATAAGAGTTCTACGTGCACGAAATTAACCTAAACCACTACTTAAGCCATCTCCCATGTCTAACCTTGCACAACCTTGTGCAAACGTCCTTTTTATTTCACACCTTCCACAAAGAAAAGTGCAAGTGCGGTTCGAACCCAACCCATGGAATGTGACCGTGTATCCTCCTGCGGTCAGTGGTGGGGACAAGCGTCACGGGCACATGCATTTCTTCCTTTCGTTGACTGCAACAAAGGACTCTGCTCATTCTCTTTATTTAATAATTGTTTCATCATTTTGTAATAATTCGAAAATTATAGGGTCGCAAAGATTATTCGTCCTATTGTTTTTTTCCTTTAATCTTTCTTTTGTCTCTTTTGTTTGGGGTCGTGTTTTTACCCCGGGTAATAATAGTCAGCGACCGATCCGGGCGATCCTCCTGGGAAGTCGCGGTCAAGTAAATATTTTTCTCATTATTTTATTCTGGCGGGGGGTGAAAAGAGGTAAGTGAAAAGGCTGCTACGGTGATTACGACGTCATAATGAATGATTAAAGAATTGTGGCCATGCAACACAACACATCATCACATTCATCATCGGGAGAAAAGACTCCATCATGACACCCATCATAAGGTGCCGGCATACACGCATACAAATTCTTCACAAACACTTGTGAATAGAATATTTTGGACAGTTTTTTTTGCCTTTTTCTTTTTCTTTTCTTTTTGAGGGAATTAAAGTCCAAATTGTTGCCAATACTAGGGAATAGAATATTTTGAAATTTTATTAATTATTATTTTTAGGGTTTGTTAAAGTTCAAATGGTTGCCAACACTTGGACCCTTGGTCCAAGTTCACTTGTCATATTCCGTTTCTACTTGTGTTATGACCAAATTTGGGCTTCCTTGGGAAAGGGAGGAGGCTTCCTTCTTCTAGTAAGATCAAAACAAATTACTTGCGTTATTTATATTGGTGTGATGTGGCATGTGTTGAGGCACTTATTTTTCTCCAACTCGTCGTCGTCTATAATTTATTGTCTAAGATTTATTAGATTATTCGTATTTGTGCGACGTGGCATGTGATGAGGCACTTATTTTCTTCTTCCTCTTCATTGTCTATAATTGTCTAAAATTTATTAGGTTATTAGTATTTACTTTTATGATTAATTGTTAGGGTGATGTTTCAAAAAGTGGAAAAAAAGTCTGGAGTATACTTAAGATATATCATACGACAGGTTATTAGATTAGATTTATAATCTATTGTCGAAGATTTTGTTAGATTATTCATATTTGTGTGATGTGGCATGTGATGAGGCACTTATTGTCTATAATTTATGGTTATTAGATAATTAGTATTTACTTTTATTTTTAATAGTTGGGGCAATATTTAAAAAAGTGAAAAAAGGTCTAGAGTATATTTACGACAAAGATGTAAATGGGATTATAATTTTAGTTAAAGCTTAGGGAAAATTAACTAGATAATTTTTCACTCTTTTATGTATATAAAATTATGCTTGAGAAGAGTCTAGAGTAAACTACGTTTGAGAAAAGTTACAAGCACGATGTGGATAAAGATACGATTTGGATTGTGGTTTTAGTTAAAGTTAAGAAATAATTACTCGCTTTCACACTGTGATTTTTTTAAGTTGGTAATATATGCACTGATTATATTTGATAATGTCACGTATTTCAATGATCGAATAATTGTAAGCAGATATTTTATATTTATTGATCAATATTTACTTGTAATTGTAGAGATATTTGAGAAAATAATGATTACGACCTAGATAAAGATATAAATTAGATTATATAACTTCAATTAAAACTTAGGAAATAGGCATTATACCTTTTGCTCGATTTCTTATTGTGTATATACTTTTAGACTATTAATATATGAAAAGATCGTTTATCTAGTCCTCACATGTTTTAACTATCCAATAATTGAAAGAATTGATTTATATTTATTAATTAATATTTATGTTTAGTTGTTGAACATGTTTAAGAAAAGTCATGAATATACTAGGATCAAATTTGGGCTTCAATGGGCAAGGGAGGAGAATTCCTTTGGTAAGGAGAAAATACTATGCATTTTTTGTACTTGTATAATGTGGCATGTCATGAGGTTGAGTGAAACAAATATTATATTTTATCAATTCTTGAGTACATATGTAATTTTAAGTTGGTAATATGTATAATAATTATATTTTATTTTAATATAATATCTTATTGGGTAATTTTTTTTCACATAAATAGCATATGTTATGATGATCAATTAATTGTAAAGAGTAGGTTTTCTAACTAAAATTTGAGGAGAACTAACTAGATAGATTTTTAACTCTTCAATGTGTATATAACTTTATGTTGGTAATATATGTAATGATTATATTTAATTAAAATGTCACAAGTTACAATTATCAAAAGATTATGAAGAGTAGCTTTGAATGTATTGATCAATATTTATTTTTTACTGTTGAGTCAAGTAGAGTTTTAAGAAATGCCATTTTTACAATCTAAATAAAGACACAAGTTTGATTGTAACTTCATTCAAGGTTCAGAAGAATTTAACTAGATAGATCTTCAACTATATAATTTTAGATTATTAAAATATTAAATGATTGTATTTTACTAAATATGACCTATTATAATGATCAAATAGTTTTATAGAGTTATTTTGTATTCCTTTTAATTGTTGAGTCCAATAATGTTTAAGAAAAGACATAATTACAATCTACATAAAGACGTGAATATTATTATAGTTTTAGTTAAAGTTATAAAAAAAAAACTAGATCGATTTTCAACTATACTATTTTAGGTTGATATCATATATATGTGTGTGTGTACACACACATGTATGCATATGTGTATATAATAAGTCATATATTTCAGTTGCTAGGATCAAATAATTTTAAAGTTTTATTTTATATGTACTGATTAATATTTTATTTGAATTGTTGAATTGAGTGGCATTTAAGTAAACAAAGATGTAGATTAGATTATACCTTTCCTTAAAGCTTAGCAAAAGTTAACCATACATATCTTCAACTCTTTAGCATATATAATGTTAGGTTGGCAAAAAATGTACTATTGTATTTTATATAGAAATTATATGTTACAATGATCAAGTAATTGTGAATAATTGTTTTAAATGTATTAATCATTTTCTTCTTTAAACATATAGATTTTCTATAATGTAATGCCATGTTTCAATTATTTGTGAAGAGTTGGTTTATATGTATTGATTAATATTTATGTTTAAATGTTGAGTCAAGTGATATTTAAGAAAAGTCATGATTATGCTAGGATCAAATTTGAGCTTCAATGGGTGATAGACTGAATTCCTTCCTTTGACAATGAAAAATACTTTGTGTTGGTTCTACTTGTATGATGTGGCATGCCACAAGTTGAATGTAACAAGTGTCATATATTTTCAATTCTCGAGTGTGTATATATAGTTGTAAGTTGGTAATATGTACAATGATTATATTTTGTTTAAATATCTTATTTTAATGATCAAGTATTTGTTAAGAGTGTTTTAATATTTATTTTTTAATTTTGTGTTTAGTACTTTTAAAAACAAGGCATAATTACAATCTAAATGTTGAGCTAAATGATGGTTTAAAAAATGCATAATTTTACAATATGTATAAAGATATGAATTCTATTATGATTTTAGGAAAAGTTTATGGAAAATTAACTATATAACTTTTTCAAATCTTTAGTGTATATATAAATTTAATGTAGGTAATATATGCAATTATTATATTTTACATAAATATCATATGTCTATGACGATCAAATAATTGCACAAAGTTGGTTTTCAATTAAAACATAAAGAAGACCAATTAGATAGAATTTTATCTCTTTAATGTATATATAACTTTATGTTGGTAATATGTTCAATTATTATATTTCATTGAACTGTCACAAGTTGTGATTATCAAAATTTTGTGAAGAGTAGCCTTGAATGTATCGATCAATATTTGTTTCTAATTGTTGAGTCAAGTAATGTTTATGAAAAGTCATTATTACAATTTAGATAGAAATACAAATTTGATTATAACTTCAGCAAAAGTTTGGAGAAAATTAACTATATAGATTTTCAACTATACAATTTTCATTTGGTAATATATAAAATGATATTTTACCAAATATGACATGTTATAATTTTTTTACATATTTCAGTCAATATTTTCTTTTAGTTGTTAAGTTGAATAATGTAAATAAGAAAAGTCACAATTCCAATCCACATAAAGACATGAATATTATAATAGTTTTAGTTAAAGTTTGGAAAAAATTAACTAGATTGATTTTCAACTATACAATTCTAGGTTGATAACATATATGTAATGATTATATTTCACTTTAAAAACATAGGTTATAGTGATGAAATAACTTAAAAGTTTTGTTTTATATTTATTGATCAATATTTTCTTTTATTTAATGAGTTGATTGGTATTTAAGTAAAGTGATGATTACAATCTAGATAAAGACATAAATTAGATAATAACTTCACTTAAAGTATAGGAAAAATTAATCATATAGATCTTCAACTCTATATTGTATATATAATGTTAGGTTGCCAAAAAATGTAATAATTGTATTTTATTTTAACAGCATAAGTTACAATGATCAAGTAATTATGAGTAGTTTTTAAAATTTTATTAACCATTTTTTTCTTTTAACTAGATAGTTTTTTTATTATGTAACATGGGCCATCAAGGAATCCAAAATAAGGACAGAACATGCATTAAATCCTGTTGATTTTTTCTTTAATAATTAAACATTAAACAAATCTTAAAACATGGTTTCTTTCACCATTAAAAAAATATTATCATTAGGTATCATATGTGCATATACAACAATTTAAACCAATTAATTAAATCACAAAAGCAATAGTGGAACACCATACACACATCCAAGGGTTCCACAACCTCTTATACATAATTGATTTATTAGTGCACCAATCCAAGTGTACTTATGATAACCTTAAGTCTTACAAATTTGAAGGCAAGACTACATAATGTGTGTGTCTAATACCAACACTAGTAAATGTAAAAACCTACTACTAACAAAATCAACATTCCATTGATACATTACAATAGTTTGTCCAATGAGAGGGAGTGATATACATAATTTCAAGAATACATAATATAGGGCATAGGTCTTTGC
This sequence comes from Cupressus sempervirens, assembly GCA_028749045.1. Lineage (NCBI taxonomy): Eukaryota > Viridiplantae > Streptophyta > Pinopsida > Cupressales > Cupressaceae > Cupressus > Cupressus sempervirens. The sequence goes on from CM053784.1 coordinate 714,371,725, forward strand.
ACATGTAATACTAATCTGTCTACTACTCTTTATGTTTATGATGTCAAACTTTTCTATATCACTTTTCTTGTGCATGTTAGATCTTTAGTGAGATATGATGTTTCTTTTATGTTATTACAATATTATGGATGATGCAAAATATTAATAGTCATATTTTTTGGTTTATATTAAGTTGGATAATGATGACTACTTGTGAATAATGAGGTTATTTGTATTTATTTTGTTGTTGACCTGATACACACATGTGTATGGTTGACATGTATGTTCTATATTTTTCTAAATGTCATGCTTGATGTCATTGAGGGATAAAGTGTTACTACAATTGATATTACTACTCAAGACGATGTTGATGATGATCAAATGTTAGGAAACCATGCACTAAAAGAAATGTAGAAGAATTGGATCAATTTTTATTTTTCCATTGATGGTAAGCCTGTTTGATTGAATGCAAAACCAATATACCCTTTTATAAAAAGAAGAAAATAGTCATACCTCTCACTATATGTCATCCCACTCTCATCCTTGGTCTATACAAGAACTCAAGGCATGATCAAGGTAATATCTCTAATTTATCATTTTAATGTGTGTCTAGATATTTTAATTACTATGTTATCACTTATTACACAATTTGCCACAAGTTACCCTAGAAACCACTTTGGTCGACAACCCTCATTTCAAGTCACTCCCATAGGATGCCTCTAAACTACCTTCCAAAACTCGCAAACCATAATTGTATCCCATATCACAAAAGCATTGATAATTGAATTTGGTTCCATGGCAAGTGACTTGAAATGCATTAGTTCTAAAGACTCAAGTAATCATAAATGCTCATCAAAATAAATTTCATAAACATAAATCTCAATTTGAATCATAAGATACATCGTGACATCTAGTCTAATAATCACAAAATAAATCTCAAAAGCCTCTAGTGCACATCCTAGTTTGACAAACTATACAAGTCACATAAAACCATCACAAAATAAATATCATGAGGCTCTAAACAAAACATAAGAAACACATAGTTTTCATCCATATGGTTTGATCCCATCATTTGTATGTTTAGATTGTTGAGTCATAAGGATGTGTTTAACAATAAGGTAAGAATATACATATTTACATAAATTGTTAGGCTAATATACTTATTTCAATGAATAAGTATTTAAAAGTTCAAATCTCTTTGTGCATATAAAATATCATGTAATATTATCATGTTATTAATTTAAATAATCTTAAATCATAAATGACTTAATTAATAAGATAAATGTATATTATTAGATTAAATATTAATTTATCAATTTCATTTTTAAAATATTAATTTCATAAGGTGCCAGCATACACACATACAAATTCTTCATAAACACTTGTGAATAAAATATTTTAGACAGTTTTTTTTCCTTTTTCTTTTCCTTTTCTTTTTAAGGGAATTAAAGTCCAAATTGTTGCCAATACTAGGGAATGGAATATTTTGAAATTTTAATATTAATTATTTTTAGGGTTTGTTAAAGTCCAAATGGTTGCCAACACTTGGACCCTTGGTCCAAGTTCATTTGTCATATTCCTTTTTCTACTTGTGTTATGACCAAATTTGGGCTTCCTTGGGAGAGGGAGGAGGTTTCCTTCTTCTAGTAAGAATCAAAACAAATTATTTACATTATTTATATTTGTGTGATGTGGCATGTGATGAGGCACTTATTTTTCTCCAAATCTTTGTCATCTATAATTTAAATTGTCTAAAATTTACTAGATTATTAGCATTTGTGTGATGTGGCATGTGATGAGGCACTTATTTTTTTCTAACTCTTATTGTCTATAATTTATGGTTATTAGATTATTAGTATTTACTTTTCTTTTTAATAGTTGGATTGATATTTTAAAAAGCGAGAAAAAGTTGAGAGTATACTTAAGATAAAGATGTAAATGAGAATATAATTTTAGTTAAAGTTTAGGGGAAATTAACTACATATTTTTTCACTCTTTTATGTATATAAAATTATGCTTGAGAAGATTTTGGAGTACAACTACATTTGAGAAAAGTTACAAGTAAGATATGGATAAAGATACAATTTGGATTGTGGTTTTAGTTAAAGTGAAGACAAAATTACTAGCTTTCACACTCTATGATTTTTTTTAAGTTGGTAATAAATGCATTAATTATATTTGATATAATGTCACGTGTTTCAATGATCAAATGATTGTAAAGAGATATTTTATATTTATTAGTCAATATTCACTTTTCATGTGCATGTTAGATCTTTAGTTATATGTGATGTTTCTTTAATGCTATTACAATATTATGGATGATGCAGAATATCAATACTCAGATTTTTTGGTTTATATTATGTTGGATAATGATGATTACTTGTGAATAATGAGGTTATTTGTATTTCTTATGTTGTTTCCGTGATAGCCGCATGTGTATGGTTGACATGTATGTTCTATATTTTTATTTATCATACCTAATGTGGTTGAGGGATAAAGTGTTACGAAAATTGATATTACTACTCAAGATGATGTTGATGATGATCAAAGGTTAGGAAACCATCTGATCCTTAGTCTATAGAAGAACTCAAGGCATGGGCAAGGTAATATCTCTAATTTATCATTTTAATGTGTGTCTAAATATTTTAATTACTATGTTATCACTTACTACACAAATTGCAATGAGTTATCCTATCTAAACCACTTTGGTCCATGAACCCTATTGCAAACCACTCTCATAGGATGCACCTAGACTACCTTCCAAAACTCACAAACAATAATTGTGCCCCATGCCACAAAAGCATTAATAATCAAACTTGATTCCATGGCAAGCAACTTGAAATGCATTAGTTCTCAAGACTCAAGTCATCATAAATGCTCATCAAAATAAATGTCATAAACATAAATCTCAATTTGAATCATAGGACACATCACAAAATCTAGTCTAATAATCATAAAATAAATCTCAAAACCTCAAGTGCACATCTAGTTTGACAAACTATACAAGTCACATAAAACCATCACAAAATAAATATCATGAGGCTTTAAACAAAACATAAGAAACACATAATTTTTATCCATATGGTTTGATCCCATCGTCTATATGTTTAGATCATTGAGTCATAAGGATGTGTTTAGAAATAAAGTAAGAATATACATATTTACATAAATTGTTAAGCTAATATACTTATTTCAATGATAAGAATTTAAATGTCAAATCTCTTTATGCATATAAAATATCATGTTATTAATTTAAAAATAATCTTAAGTCATAAATGACTTAATTATATATATATATATATATATATATATATATATATATATATATATATATATATATATATATATATATATATATATATATATATATTAGATTGAATATTAATATCAAATTATTTTTAAAATATTAATTTGACTTTTATTTAAGTCCAACATTAATATTTACTTTTTCTTTATTTCATAATGCAAGTGCAAATTATTCAAACTTTAAATTATAATTATAATTAAATTATTAATAACTTCTCTCATAATATTAAATATTCATAACTAGATGATTATATAGTGAACTTCACTATAACTTCTCTTTAAAGACAACTAAATCAAAAATACACATGTATTAACTTTTAACTCCATTTGCATTAATAAATATGTAATAGGTTATATATCCAACTAAAAGTTTTAAAAATAATTAATATTAAAAATCCACTTATAAGAAAATAAGAAGTATTTATTTATTTAGTTTCCAAAATAAATAAATGATAATTTTAATTTTTTTTTTTGAAAATTAATAATTAATAAAAATATATATTTTAAATAAATCTAAAAAATCAAATTATATTTATATAAAATAAAAATAAGCATGCAATTAGTGTTTTCACATGCCTTTAATATTTTGAAAATATGCGAGCACAACATACTTTGTTCTTTATCTTGAATGTATTTGTTTTTCTCCAATTTTCTACTTTTGAAATTCTCATATTAAAAAGGGTTTTGAGATGAATATAAAAAGCACAATTTTTCAATTTCTCTAAATTTTAATGTGAATTTCCTATTGGTTGTTCATATGTAGATTTTCCAATCCAACTTTTATCAGCACGATTCTATTGTTTACTTCTCATAGAGTTTCCCAAACAATACATGAGTCAAATTATATTTTCAAATGGAAGCCAAAATTACTCCAGAGGTATCATCCTATAAATTTTAACATGATAGACATGGGGTAGATAGATTTTTCAAAATAATTTTCATAGAGGGATTTTCAAGCCCTACCTCAATCTGACAACTTAAATTTTGAGGAATCTAGTCAATAGATGCAATTCAAATATTCCTAATCCTTCAATAATTCTTTAACTTCAATTTCCAAATTACTCTCCCAAAACTTGTGTGTCATCAAATGACCAAAGAAAACCTCTAATAAAGAGCCCTAAGCTCTAATTTTAATAAAAAATTATTAACTTTATTAAATTAAATAAATATTTTAACTGTTTAATCCTTTAATACATGTTGTAATGCCCATCTATAGTTTACTTTAGATTATAAATTTAAATTCTTTTAGGCCTATTTCATACATGTGTTCATTTTAGAGATATATGGTATGATGTTATTTCATGACTTTAAAATATCATTTATGATTACATAGATGATTATATTTCACATGTTTTCTAATGATAATGATTACTTATGTGTTAATGTTTCTTTAATTATTCTTAATTAGTAAATGTTATTTCTTTCATAATGATGTCAATGATATGTCTTTAATGATGATTGTTTTGCATTAATAGATCTACTACATTTGGGCCCAAATTGTGATGGTAAGCTATCGCAATTATGATGGTAACCCATCGCCCAACTAACATTAGTCAGAATTGGCTCTTGTCAAAGGGTCATCAGACTTTTACTATCACAAGTTGTGATAGAAAGGGTTACCATTATAATTGTGACGGCTACAGGTGTTGTAAAACGGGCTACCAATTTGGAAAACCATTCATTTTCACCATAACAATTGTAATGAAAATCTATCAACTACATTATTGCAATTGCGACATCTATGTGACAGAAATGATATGGGCCCCATGACAAGTCATCAAAACCCTCAGTTGTAATTGGGACTAGCATGTGGTAGGAATACGGTGGGATCAACGGTTAGCTAGTGCAATTGCAATGATGTTTTGTATTAATTAAAAAAAAATTGACGGCAAACGTTGAATAGTTATAATGCAATCATAGGTTAATATTGAGCTTCACTTGGTTTCATGAATAGTTTAATATTCTCTACTAATCAGGGTCAACCATGTGAAGGTGGAAGCTCATTTGTCCCACCCCCCCTACATCTAAATTCTTAACATCTAAAATCTTTAAAAAATGATCAATATTTAAAATAAAATAAAAGGATCAAGACCTATAAATAGGTGTTTCCATCAGATATGTGGCCATGTTAACTGTTGAGTGAGTTTTATTATTTTGTTGTTGTGCCAAGATCTCTCTATTTATATACATATATACATACATATACAAAGATCACATGGAAACAATAATGAAATGCAACAATCATGAGGGTACATACATACATACATATATATACATATATATATATATATACAAATACATACATACATACATACATACATTTATAGAGAGATCTTTTTTAGGTGCTAAGTGACTTACCTCAAGATCCTCTAAAAAAAAATTGCAGACTAGGAAAAATAGGTAGAGTTCATAAGAAATTTTACAAATACATATCATAGTAGATATTTTTAGAAAGAAACAAGTTGTAACCTAGTTAAATGGGTCTAGTTGTTGATTAGCTAGGTTGATATACGTATATATATTTAACTGGGTTATGGCTTCTACAAGGGAATGTGCCTCGTGATTATGACATTTACGTAGAAGTAGAACTTGCTTCTTTGACTCTTTACACTCAACTCTTCACTAATGTTCTTCTTTTAGTAGTGAGATAACTGCTGTAAATTCCTAGGAGCCAAGGGACCCTGAACCTATGCTACATTTTCAAGAGAGATGAGAGACATTACTATTGGCTTTAGTGCTTCATAACATTCTGGATCATATAGTGATGCCCAAACACTAATAGGTCAATTTGCGATGACAGGCAAATGTAATATGTTTTTGGCTTTTTTTTTTTTTTCAATTATAGCTCGACGACGTCACAATTGCAACGCTAACGAGATATAGGAGAAAAAAAAAGGAAAGCATTGCTCATTTGTTATACAACATGAACCAAGGGCAAGTTTGAGGCAATGTCAACGCTACCAGACACAATGTCGACCGATGGAGGCAAGGGCAAGTTTGAGGTGAGGTGGCTTTGGTTTTGAGGTGAGGCCATTTTCAGACTGCTTTCGTTTTGCTGGTGAAGGGGAGCAATGGAGCCACTAAAGAAGTAGACAGAGTGGAAAGCCATGAAAGTCTATGAAACCCTTATGACATAAATATACTTTCTTTTGGTTTTGAATCACTCAATTCTATTGAATACTTGAAGAGAGAGTGGTGTGGAGAGCATGTAATCAAAGATGTGAATGAGATCAAGCTTGAGCTAGATATTACCAGACTTGTACAAAATTATCTGGGGTAACACCTAAAACATCCTTCTATGAATTTATCATATATACTATCAACTTCCATTAGATCTAATGTTTCTATGCTTTTATGCAAAAATGGCTCATGTGATTGTTTATCTTGAACAAGTTCCTTTGGCTTGCTATCACCTTCAGATAAAGTTAGAATAATTTTCTTCGTGGCCAATATATCATCCTTCACCATAATACTTTCATTATTATCCTTCTCTAGCAAAAGACTAGAAGTTTCAAGTGACTCCTCATGACCATTCCCTTGTTCACCATCTAACTTGGAGTTCTCATCATTGGAAGCCAATACAACATCATCATTTGGGGTCTTAATTAAATGCATCACTTCATCACGATTTTTACCTTTCGCCATGACAACATTCACATGAGAAACAACTGCCACATGCTTCTCTGTATTCTCCTGAATACTATCAACCTTCATTTGTTTGATTTTTTCTTACATATCCCTACTATCCTGTTCATTAATAGTTTCAATTCCTTTTATTGGGTCTATCAGTGAAGCAACCACCAAGTGCTTCTCTGTATTGTACTCAGCACTTCCATCCTTCATTAGTTATATTCTTTCTTCCATTTTCCCAACATCCTATTCATTAGTTGTTTCAATTCCTTATAGTGGGATTGCCAATGGTACATTAGCCTTTAAACTCTCTATAGGATCCATGATAGTGCAAGGATCAATATTAAAGTTTTTAGTATCCATAAGCTATAAATGCTCTTGTTTTGGATCATAATTGTGAGCCCATGGCATGTCTGTCATTGACAAAATCAGCAAAATAAATTTCAAAGATTTACATATTACCATTATCATTGTCATTATCCATTCATCATGTCCAATGATACTTTTTATTCAATTGGAGGTTATCATCATCTTGTTTTAAATTTAATAGTTTTTGCATTTCACTTTCCTTATCTTTTATCCACACTTCCCTTGTCACAAGTCATACAAAAGAATTTTCACTTTTACGAGGAAAACTTCATTTATTATGGTCTTTCCTTGTACTATTGTCCTCTAACCAGTTAGTCAAGCACTGTCTAAAATAATAGATTAATTCTAAGGTTGCTTCAAGTCTGTAAGAGAATTTGACATATTTTTTTAGTTGATTTAAATCCATGTCAAAAGCTTCACCACACAAATATTGACCAGAAAGAGAGAACAAAACATTTTGCTAGAAAGACACTAATCAAACCTGATAAATACAAATATATCGCTTTGTGAAAGGGCTTCAAGCACCAATACCAGGAAACTAACCACCAAAGAATAATATACAACTAAATTTAAATTTAAGTCTATGTAGCCAAGTTGAGAGCTTTGAGTAACCTCCTGCATAAAAAAATATGAAAATTGACCCATGATCGAAATATAAATTGCTTCTCTAGAAAAGAATACTATTTTATCCTTATTTATTTAACAAATCTAGAATGAGATAATAAGGCTATTCCTTTTCCTAGAAAAGCTTCAACTAGATGTGAAAACTAAAACATGATCAAGATATGGATTGCATTTCAGATAAGAATACTATTTTAAATTTTAAAAGTTATAAGGTATGAATTTTTTAACCAAAAAATAGAATATGTTAAGGCCTGCAGCTTGACAATTGCAACAGATCCTTGTTTATTTACCAAATCTAAAATGAAATATGTAGCTATTCCTTATTATTAGGAAAGGTTGCACTTGATCTGAAAACTGATCCTTGATCAGGATATAGATTACTTGTAGATAACAATACTATTTTTTTTGAAATATTATTACATAAGGTATATAAATTTAGCAACATTATAGGAGACAATCACCTTACAATTTTGACAGCTGCTTGCTAAATTACCAAATCTAAAATAAAATAATGTGGCTATCCCTTATTCTTCAAAAGCTTGGACTGAGTTTACAAGAACCATTCAGCACATACTATGAATATTGTAAATATATAGAGAAAAGATTTCCAGAATTTCCAAACTACATTGACTTGCATCTCCAGATGTTCAGTGTGTGCTTCTTTCTTCAGATGCTTTGAAACTTTGCTACTTACTTGCCATGTATCTAAGAGCCTCCTCAAATGCTCGATGTTGTGCTTCCTTCTTTGTTCTACCTATACCTACTCTTACTTTTTCTCCACTAAAAAAGACCTGAACTCAATAAGAATTGTTGTAACAAATATAAATAATGTCATCACTAATTTAATCAATTTGCAGTATTGAACACATTATCTTTAAATTAAACTTAATATAACTTCCATGTGGATGTAATTAGAACCAATTCATTTATTATGCACTATTTTCCTTCTATAAAGGCCAACAACCTAGAAAACTAACCTCCACAATAAATTGGAGCTCCATTGTCTTATCCAAAAGAGAATTAAATTCCACCTAAGAAACAACTAATCAGAAATCTAGCGGCTAACACGATACAAAGACAATCATGATACAAAGCAAATGATAGTATGCCAAATCCCAGCTGGATACCTTTGTTCCACATTTCATTGAAATTTCTTGTAAAACTCCCACAACATTCTAAGCATTGAGTATGTTACCTCCTCCTGGATTACTATTAGTTGGCGCTTTGTTCATGGAAGATTCTTCATCTTCTGATTAGCTCAATCAAAATAAGACCTTTAGTTTAAAAAATCCACCAGCATTTCCATATACAAGTTAGAACTAGAATTTGCATTATAATTGCATATACATTAACTTAAGCTCGTCAAATCTCTCTCTGAAAATAATAGATAAATTTTGCAAAACTCGCAATTCCACTAAATTTTAGCTTCACATTTCATCTGACATTTTTTCTATTTCTGACACCTAATTTATGTCAAGCTTGGCACCAATTGATTTTGTGTAGCTTTTTATGGTCACTACCTCGTGAAACACCAATTTGGGGGAGAGATCCCCTCTTCAGGAGTCCACAAGGCGATATTTCATTTATCTATTGTTCACCATGTTGTACAACCTTAACCCAATCTAGACTCAAACCAGAGATCTCTAGTAAAGAGGGCGTGCATATTCCTGCACTGCTTGATCAACATAGATATTTTTCTTCTTAAGAGCAGTTATGTTACCATGCTCTCAAAAATATTAATTTAAAGGTTGAGCCAAGTTATTAGAGGATGTCAAAATTAGCCACATGCTTCACATCCAATATACATTCATGGATACATGGAATAAAAATATAAATGTAAAGAATAAAGTTACTAAATAATAGCAATCAAAATGATAGTTATTAGAAGAAGCATTTTTCTATATTTGGGAAAATATTAAAATCTTTCCTAAAAAATAAATACCTAAATGGGAAAACGAATCTGGAACCATATGATGACTTGCATTTGGAAATTGAAGAGGACATTGGTTGTGATATGAAGAGTCTCTCAATTATATATATGTGATTGCTTTGTGTGTTGAGATAACGTATCAAGTTGAAAGCATTGTACTTGAACATTTTTATATCAATAAAAGATATATTTTCCTAGTGTGGTTGGGTCTTTCCCTTCAAGCCGAAGTGTTCTCCTAGAATAAATGTCTTGCATCTTTTGTACCTTTTTTGTGTTCTTTGTTGCTGTTTATCCTTACTTCTAGGCAAAACATTAACAATCAAGGGGAATGAGACAATTTGTACTAAGATTATTTGGGAATGGAGAGATTTATGGTCCAAGCATGAATGGGTAATGAAGGTCTAATACAACACACACTGTTTGAATCAACATTGGAATTAATTAGTCTTACAAAATGGTTGATATTAGTTCACCATGTTGATTGTGTCCTAGGTATAGTTGGTTCTGGTATAAGTCTATAAAGATAATAGATAAGATAAAGCAACTTAAGATGTGTCAAGCAACTGTTTTGTCAAGGGTCAATATGCCCTATGAATGTCCCTATCTAACTATATATCTTTTAATTGCATATAATAACTAATTTATGTGCTTTTTCATGACTATGTTTGACTCATATAATTGTGATCTCTCTAGCACTATGATGTCATTTAATATGTCTTGCTAAAGCTTGTAAATTTTGTTCCTTTTGCCATGTCATGTAATATGTCTTGCCTTGTCACTTATATGTTTTGAAATTGTTGTTAGGCCTTGTAGCTTGTATAATTTGATTGTTGGAGAGCTTCTACAGCTAAGCAAGAAGGCCGTTGCACGAGTTATAGCTGTGCGCTCAGGTATGAAAATTGTATATTTTTTAATCTAATGTATATTTTAACTAGACTTTTAGCTTATATGTTTTGAAATTTCTTTTAGTGGCTTAATGTTGTAAGGTCTCTTGAAATAAGACCTTCAGGCGGTTGGTCAAAGTTTTACAAATAATCTTATCCACAAATTTGCCTAGAGAAATTGACTGAATGTTATAAAAGGTGATTGGGTTAAATGTCTTAGGAATAAAGTCAAAGAAAGTATTGTTAAAATATTAGAGTATTTAGCTAGGTCTAAGAAGATTGGTGTACTTTTGACAGTTTTGCTTAGTTTGTGAAAGTTGTAGACCGAAGTTTTCATAGCCTAGTTTTTTCTTCTTGCGAAGAATGATCATGTCAGATAATATAAGTGAAGAACAAAATAGGGAGACAATCGCTAGATTGTGGTCTAACTTGAAAAGAAAAGGTGATGGAAAATGTTATTGTCCTTGCAAAATTTGTAAGGGCTTAAACCATAGAAGACTGCTAATCAAAACAGTTAAGAGACATTGTAGGGAGAATGGTCACATTGAAGGGGGGCATGACTATCATCCACTAGTAAGTTGCTCATTATATCATTTTAACAATTTATATACATATGAAATCACTTGATGATGAGTTGATTATCATGGTTTATTTAGGTTAATCAATTTTACATGATATGAACCACAACAATATGAAGAATATGGTTTTTGAAGTGGAGGAACATGGAGGTGCGAATATCCAAGGTGAAGATAATGATCCCATGGAAGATGATGATCATGCACTAGAAAACAAAATTGAAGATGATGGTATAAATACATTGATCCATGACACATTTAGCCCAAGAATATCTGATCATGATGATGATGATAACCTCGATGTACCTCTACTTGAGAAGGCATACGAGCTCCTATACAAAGACTCCCAAACAACTCTTCTCTTTGTTGTATTGTTGTTGTTGAGCTTGAAGGTTATGAATGGTTTATCCAACATAACAATGTCATGTATGTTAAGGTATGTCATATATGTCTTTATAGTTAACAAAGGGTGAATAATGTACCACTAGTATTGTTTATATTAACAACTTATATTTTTTGCTATAGATTGATAGGCGAGTTTCTGTTACCACCATCAAATATTCTACCTCACTCATATCGAGAATTATCTGCTATTATGAAAGATATTGGAATGGAGTATGAAGCAATACATGCTTGTCCCAATGATCATATTATATATTATAAAGAACATGAATTTGCAACACAATGCCTTGTATGTTATACTAGTAGATATCGAATAGATTGACTAACAAAAAAGGTGCCTCAAAAGGTTCTTTGTTACATCCTTGTTATTCCACGGATGCGACAATTATTCAGGTGTAGTAGCTTGGCTCAATTTATGGATTATCATGCATGCAATAGAAGTCAAGATGACATTATTCGAATCCTTGCGGATGGTTCGACATTTATGCACATAAAGGAAAAGTGGCAACACTTCAAAGAAGAACCTCGTAATCTCAAGCTTTCATTGGCAGCAGACGGTGTCAATCCATTTGGAGAGATGAGATCTGTTTAGTCGGTGTGGCCTATTTTTGTTATCAGCAATAACATTCCTCTGTGGATGTCAATAAAGAGGGAGCACATTATGTTGGCAATGATTGTTCTAGGTATCTTATCATTTGATAATTGTTAATTTGCATGTACTTACAAATCTTGTAGTAAAAATTGTCACAATAATTATGTAATGTTACTGTTCATTCAAGTAGGTAAATATCAAGTAAAAGATATGAATGTATATATTGAGCCTCTTATCGATGAGTTGGTGGAGTTATGGAATGGTGTCACTATGTATGACGTGTCTAGACCAATAGGACAAAGATAATTTTAATTCCATGCAATACTTGCATGGACAATACATGATGCCCCAGGGCTAACACATTTTTGTGGTATGTTATAGTAAATTCAAAATGTGCACGATAATTCTAATTATAAAAATCAACATATTTAATAATCTAATTATATCATTACCTTGTAGGTCTTCAAACAAAGGGAAAATTTGCATGTCCAGTTTGTGGTCCAAAGATGAAATCTCGTCATTCAAAAAGTTTAGGAAAGCAGGTGTTTGATGAGTGTAGACACTTCCTCCATAGGAATCATAAGTATCAAAGTACGAAAAAACATATTTTCAATGGGAAAGAAGAGACTACATCAAAGCCACGAAGAATGACACCTCACCTATGGAAGTTGGAATATAATAGAATTAATCATCGAGGTAATGTTGTTCCACCTAATGGTTTATGTTTGTAATTTATATATTTCTATTGTGATTTTTGTTTACTAATTGTGTAATTGATGATTGTGAAGGTCGTCAAGGCAGTACTGACAACCTTCCAAAGGGACTAAAAAGCTATCCCAGACAATTTAGTAGGTTTCCCTACTACGAGCACTTACAAATTGTGCATTTGTTTGATACTATGCGTATTGGAAAGAATATAACAGAGACATTGTGGAAAATATTGGATGGAAGGCATGACAAAGAAAAAATTGTCAAAATTTGTAATGACATTCATGAATCCAATCATGCATTGAAGAATTTCATTCACTCAAATAGTAATAGAGATCAGATTAATATAAGTGCCCTTCCTTGGTTATTAACGAAGTAGCAAAGTGATGCCATAAAAGAAGTCATACGAAAAATTCAATTTCCCACAAGATTTACTGTGAACATAAACAATCTCATATAAAAAAAAAGTGAATTTGGGCCAAGGCTCAAAATGCATGATTGGCATACTTTCATCAAGGTAAGTTATGTTCTTCTATATTTACAATATATTCATAAACTATGTGTACTGTTCGTTATGTTATGTTAGAAAACAATGAAATGATTGGTTTATAATTACTACAGTACGTGCTTCCTCTATCTCTCCCAGAGCACTTCAACAATAACATCAAACAAGTGATATAAGATCTTGGAAAATACATGAGGTAAGCAGTAATATCTGTTCAATTTATTGTATATATTTATTATATTCAAGTTTTTTTTTTCTTGCTAGGTAATCTATTGTATATTATTTTGTAAAGTCTCATATCTATATATTTTTTGTGACTTGAATCTCTTAATGTAGGTGGTTGTCATCTAAAGAAATCCATAAAGAAGATATAAACTATTGGAAGAGAAGAATTCCTCATTTACTGTGTGAAATGCAAAAGTGTCTACCTCCAACTTTTTTCAATGCACAGGACCACTACCTCATACACCTAGTTGAGGAGATTGAATTATGTAGACCTTTACACACTAGGTCAATGTGGATGGTTGAGAGGCATTTGAAATATTTGAAGGCTTTGGTTCGACAAAGAGCACATCCTAAGGGTTCTATGGTATACTAGACTATGGTGTACATTACTAAATATCTTCCTAAGTTTGCATCAAATATCCATGTAGATCGCATTTGAGATCTCGAGGCTTTTAAAAAATTAGAAGGGGAGTACTTGATGGGGAAAGGTACATTGAGGAAAGTGAGAGGTAATAAATTATAAGATGTTATTGTAATAAATTATTTTTTAATCTTCAAAATAAATCGGTTGTAAGTTGTTTTTTTTTTTTTGTATAGGTGCTCGAGAGTGGGATGCACTACATTTGTAAATTGCAAACAATCTTGATTGGATGACAGTATGGATTGAACGATGCCAACATTTTGGTCACACATGAAGGTGTATCTTCATTGGTTAAAGAAGCTCATAGTAATGGAGATTCCAATGTTACACAAAGGGAAATATATTTAGCACATGGTTCAAGAGATTTCTAGGCATGTGGGCATATGCACCGAGTTGTGGTGCCAAAAAGGTGACAACAAATTTTTTTTTCCTATTTTATACAGCGCACACGTGCTATGGCTTGGGCAACCCAAGCCATAGCGCGTGCGCGCTATAGTGCAATATGTATGATGGGCTGCAAACCCGCAACCCATCATTTTCATTACCATTTTCTTTTACTCCTACAACGAGCAGCGCGTACGTGAGTTGAAGACTCAACATTTGCACCACCATTTGCCAAAATGCCTCCTCGTCGACGAAATCCAAGACCACAAGCGCACCCACGACGACATCGTAAGTGATATAAACCTAACTTTGCATTGTTTGATATATTTTTCATATTGTTTTGTAAGTTTTTTATATTCTTTTGTAGGGTTTTTACAAATTTCATTTAAATTTGTTTATTTATTTGAATTTCAATTGATTTTTTATCAGGAAATGTTCATAATCAACCAGAAAATCCACAAGAACATCAAAACCCTCAAGAACCCCAAAACCAAAACCCTCCTCAAGAAGAAGAACAAATTCCACAACCCGAACCAATTGCAAGACCTCCACCAGGCACACAAGAAAATCTAAGAAATGAAATAGAGAGAGGCAAAACTGAATTAGAAGGAATCATTGCTTGGTTGAAAGAATTTGGACAAACCAATCCAATGAGGGCTCAATTGGCATCATCCCTCGAATCCATTAACACTCAGATAGCCTCCGTTAGTGGTCAGTTAGATATTTGGCAGTCTAAGAGGGATGAACAAAAAAGATTTTATGCAAATAAATTGTTATATGAAGATGTTAAAAAAAAGGAAATACCAAAAGGTAGTATATGTGCATTATTTAGAAAACCCGATGAGCAAAATACTGTTAGAGAGGGTACTAAATGATTCCCCATCCATTGGTGCATACCTGATGCTATTAGAAATAATTTTTGGGATAGATGGTGGATGGTTTTTGATGCCCCTCCTTGCAACAATCACGAGGTCCCCATGTATTTTTTGAAGAAATTATATTGTGAGTTTGTCCTTGGGGAGATACCCAATTATATTGATATGTTAGACTCCCAGGGTAGAGGTGGGGGGTCATCATTTGAGAGGCCCGGAGCATGTCGTGACCCTAATGTAGTTAGGGCACCCGTGGTCCATCCACAACATGAGCATGTGATTATTCCTTCAGTTGTGAAGGAACATGTAGAGGCCAGCACTCTAGGGACCATTAATGCTTTGACACAGACCCTCATCCATTACATGAGCCCATTAGTTGAGGGGGATCCTTCTATACATCGTAGTCACATGTGCACTTCATGTGGATCCCTATGCACATTTGGCACTCATGTATATGACATTATTGGTTATCATAATATATTATGTGTTCGTTAATGTATATGACATTATTGGTTATCATTTTATATTATATGTTTGTTCATGTATGACGTTAAATTAGATATGTTTGTGTATGACATTAAATTAGATATGTGCATGTATGAAATTAAATTCAATTGCTAGAGAGTTGCCATTATGTCTACCAACTAGTAGATGTTCTTTTTTGCTTTATTAGTATTTCTCGAAAACTGCAAAGAAGCTGTTTCTGGTAGTATCTACTATAGTCCTACTCAAATATGTTTTCAAAAATACTTAGTATGGCAAAGAAATGTCTATGGAAAGCTTGTCAAATAGGATATTAAAGAACTAAATGTGGATAGTCATTAGTACCCATCAATAAGAACACAGACATCTTTCTCAAGCAAGCCATATGACATTAGCAAGTAATTTATAAATTTCCTTTGCAAATAACTAGAAGATTCTATGAATCTTAATACAAAGTTAATCATGAACTCATTATTCCATCCAAGAAGCATATATCACCCTAAGCCAATTAACCAACAGGATAAAAATTAATTCAATTTCAACAAAATTTTGAGTATAACAAGCATCTTAGGGATTCTTACAAGAATTAACACGATGTTCACAAGAGCATTACAAGTTCTTGTAATGCTATTTCACATATTGTAATCATATTCAATTTTGAATGGCCATTTGTGTTACAAGCATAAATGTTCTTTAAGGTCTTTTAATTCTAGACATGAATTTTATTATGAAGCTTTTTTATGACAACCCACTCAATGCATATATTGTTGTTCCACATTATGCTAATTTGACTTTCATTGGTTGATTTGGGTCTAGACATGACGTTATTCACTACCTTTTTTATATATTATTTTTTTTTAGCGAGGTTCTGGCCTGAATGAATGTATTAATCATCGAAGTTGTGAACCTTGGTCGAGATCCTTACAAATATATTTTCAAATTGGACCTCAAATAGTTTTCTCAGTCACCCCCTGTACACAGATACTGAAATTGTAGTTAATTACAAAATTAATACTGAATTAACACAAGTTTAATTGAGAAGTATTATGTACCTCAATAGGCTAGATTATTATTGACTGGGAAGCTTTATCTTAGAGCAGTTGGTTTCCTAAATCTTTAGCGCAATGACAGTCTTATGGAATGTGGAATTAGGTCTGCTAGCTAAGGAACGTTCTTTAATAGGTAGAGGAAACTCAAGACTCACATGCTTCTAATCAATATAAATGTTTAAATCGCTTCTCTAATTTTTTCTATTTATGATCTTCTTCAAACTTAACTTTCTAAATGCATTGATGGGGAAATAAAGATCTTCTAGGAACTAAAGGCTAATCATGTTTAATACTTACAATTCTCTATTTTTATCTAATAATTTAAAAAAGATTGTACAAGTGTTTTCAAAGAGCAACACTTGTCACTAACATCATAAGAAGGAATATCCAAGGAGTCTTACCACTGATCCCCCACCACCAAATTCAAGAGAAAACAAAATTCCACTACTAAAGAGATAGTAACAATGATCATCCCTAGTCTCTCCCTTATCACAAAATGATTACCATCAAAATTTGCATTTCCAATTGCGTCATGTGCGTTGAAGTGATAGTAACATTTTCACTCTCTTACCTAATGTCTCCCATTTCTAAAACTCCTGGGGAAGGGCAAGGCCATCTTCTCAGTACTTCAAAATACAACGAGTTCCATTTTTACACATATTGATAATCGTTGACTTAAAGTATAGTCGAAGTATTAACAGCCCATAGATATGCCCCGTCAAAGATCGCAACCCTGTGGCATTTAGTGACCCTTAGGGACATTCTGGTTCAGCGTGCCTGATAACGTTCGAGCACTGAAGGGGATAGGAAGAGGTTGGGGATAGGGTTTACCCGGCCACCCAGAGCTAATGGAGCAGACAGTTTGATCCCATGATGAAAGATGAGAGAGATTTGGCAGTTGGCAACTTTGTACTGGCCAACACTACAAGTTTCAACATCACCCGAGATGGCATTGTAGAATGAAAATGGAATGTGATCTCCAAAAAGTGAGAGAGGTTATTGTAGGTCTCTGCAACACAGTCCTACAGGAATTGGAATCTCATCCATATCTTGCACGAGCTCCGAGATATGCCCCGTCAAAGATTGCAGCCCTGTGGCATTTAGTGACCCTTAGGGACATTCTGGTTCGGCGTGCCTGAGAACATTCAAGCATTGAAGGGGACAAGACAAGGTTGGGGATAGGGTTTACCTAGCCACCCGAAGCTAATGGAGCAGACAGTTTGATCCCACAATGAAAGATGAGAGAGATTTGGCAGTTGGCAACTTTGTACTGGCCAACACTACAAGTTTCAGCATCACTCGAGATGGTGTTGTAAAATGAAAATAGAATGTGATCTCCAAAAAGTGAGAGATGTTATTGTAGGTCTCCGCAACACTGTCCTATAGAAACTAGAATCGCATCCATACCTCGCACAAGCTTCGAGATATGCCCCGTCAAAGATCGCAGCCCTATGGCATTTAGTGACCCTTGGGGACATTCTGGATTGGCGTGCCTGAGAATGTTCGAGCACTAAAGGGGATAGGATGAGGTTGGGGATAGGGTTTACCCGGCCACTCAGAGCTAATGGAGTAGACAGTTCGATCCCACGACGAAAGGTGAGAGAGATTTGGCAGTTGGCAACTTTGTACTGGCCCACACTGCAAGTTTCAGCATCACCCGAGATGGCATTGTAAAACAAAAATGAAGTGTGATCTCCAAAAAGTGAAAGAGGTTATTGTAGGTCTCTGTAACACGGTCCTGTAGGAATTGGAATCACATCCATACCTTGCACGAGCTCTGAGATATGCCCCGTCAAAGATCGTAGCCCTGTGGCATTTAGTGACCCTTAGGGACATTCTAGTTCAGCGTGCCTGAGAATGTTTGAGCATTGAAGGGGATAGGAAGAGGTTGGGGATAAGGTTTACTCGGCCACTCAGAGCTAATGGAGCAGACAGTTTGATCCCACGACGAAAGATGAGAGAGATTTGGCAGTTGGCAACTTTGTACTGGCCAACACTACAAGTTTCAGCATCACCCAAGATGGCATTGTAGAATGAAAATGGAATGTGATCTCCAAAAAGCGAGAGAGGTTATTGTAGGTCTCTGCAACACAGTCCTGTAGGAATTGGAATCTCATCCATATCTTGCACAAGCTCTGAGATATGCCTTGTCAAAGATCGCAGCCCTGTGGCATTTAGTGACCCTTAGGGACATTCTGGTTCGGCGTGCCTGAGAACATTCAAGCATTGAAGGGGACAAGACAAGGTTGGGGATAGGTTTTCCCCGGCCACCCAGAGCTAATGGAGCAGACAGTTTGATCCCATGACGAAAGATGAGAGAGATTTGGCAGTTGGCAACTTTGTACTGGCCAACACTACAAGTTTCAGCATCACCCGAGATGGCATTATAGAATGAAAATAGAATGTGATCTCCAAAAAGTGAGAGAGTTTATTGTAGGTCTCTGCAACACAGTCCTGTAGGAATTAGAATCTTATCCATATCTTGCACGAGCTTCGAGATATGCCCCGTTAAAGATTGCAGCCCTGTGGCATTTAGTGACCCTTAGGGACATTCTGGTTCGGCATGCCTGAGAACATTCAAGCATTGAAGGGGACAAGACAAGGTTGGGGATAGGTTTTACTCGGCCACCCAGAGCTAATGGAGTAGACAGTTTGATCCCATGACGAAAGATGAGAGAGATTTGGCAGTTGGCAACTTTGTACTGGCCAACACTACAAGTTTCAGCATCACCCGAGATGTTGTTGTCAAATGAAAATAGAATGTGATCTCCAAAAAGTGAGAGAGGTTATTGTAGGTCTCTGCAACATGGTCCTGTAGGAACTAGAATCGCATCCATACCTCGCACGAGCTTCGAGATATGCCCCGTCAAAGATCGCAGCCCTATGGCATTTAGTGACCCTTGGGGACATTTTGGATTGGCGTGCCTGAGAACGTTCGAGCACTAAATGGGATAGGAAGAGGTTGGGGATAAGGTTTACCCAGCCACTTGGAGCTAATGGATCAGACAATTCAATCCCACAACGAAAGGTGAGAGAGATTTGGTAGTTGGTAACTTTGTACTGGCCCACACTGCAAGTTTCAACATCACCCGAGATGGCGTTGTAAAACAAAAATGGTGTGTGATCTCCAAAAAGTGAGAGAGGTTATTGTAGGTCTCCGCAACATGGTCCTGTAGGAACTGGAATTGCATCCATACCTCGCATGAGCTTTGAGATATGCCCCGTCAAAGATTGCAGCCCTGTGGCATTTAGTGACCCTTAGGGACATTCTGGTTTAGCGTGCCTGAGAACGTTCGAGCACTGAAGGGGACAGGAAGAGGTTGGGGATAAGGTTTACCCGGCCACCCGGAGCTAATGGAGGAGACAGTTTGATCCCACGACGAAAGATGAGAGAGATTTGGCAGTTGGTAACTTTGTACTGGCCAACACTACAAGTTTCAGCATCACCCGAGATGGCGTTGTAAAATGAAAACAGAATGTGATCTCCAAAAAGCAAGAGATTTTATTGTAGGTCTCTGCAACACAGTCCTGTAGGAACTGGAATCCCATCCATACCTCGCACGAGCTCCGAGATATGCCCTGTCAAATATCGCAGCCCTATGGCATTTAGTGACCCTTGGGGACATTTCGGATTGGCGTGCCTGAGAATGTTCGAGCACTGAAGGGGATAGGATGAGGTTTGGGATAGGGTTTACTCGGCCACCCAGAGCTAACGGAGTAGATAGTTTGATCTCACAATGAAAGGTGAGAGAGATTTGGCAGTTGGCAACTTTGAACTGGCCCACACTGCAAGTTTCAGCATCACCTGAGATGGCATTGTAAAACAAAAATGGAGTGTGATCTCCAAAAAGTGAGAGAGGTTATTGTAGGTCTTCACAACATGGTCCTGTAGGAACTAGAATCGCATCCATACCTTACATGAGCTTCAAGATATGCCTCATCAAAGATCGCAGCCCTATGGCATTTAGTGACCCTTTGGGACATTCTGGATTGGCGTGCCTGAGAACGTTCGAGCACTGAAGGGGATAGGACGAGGTTGGGGATAGGGTTTAACCAACCACACAGAGCTAACAGAGTAGACAGTTCGATCCCATGAGGAAAGGTGAGAGAGATTTGGCAGTTGGCAACTTTGTACTAGCCGACATTGCAAGTTTCAGCATCACCTGAGATGGCGTCGTAAAATGAAAACGGAGTGTGATCTCCAAAAAGTGAGAGAGGTTATCATAGGTCTCCAAAAAGAGTGTTTGAAAATGCAAAAATAGTGGGGGGTCCTTTGTATGGTTTGGGAGTTTGACCATTAAAACTAGAAATTGTCCTAGTAGTAAGTGCTGGTAATAGTTTTGAAATTTGATTGTTGAGTGTTGAGAAACCTCAAGTTTTGGATTTTTCTTGTTGGTTTGAGTCTATAATAACCATTTCCATCTGAAAAGTTGAGTGTTGAAACCATTTAAGAAGTATTTGCATAGTTTTTCCTAAAATTTGAGTGCATAAAAAGGGGTATGTGATTGCTCCCAAGGTGGATTTAGTGTTTTCTCCAAACAAGAGTTGCATTTTATGTTTGAAGTCATCTAATATAACCAAAGTGAAGGTGGTTGAACCATCTCAAAAAATCTTTGACTTATTCGAATTTGAGGATACATACCAATAAATTTTGCAAAAAATTGTGTTTGAGTTGTGTCCAAAAAATGTTTTGCATGTGGCTCGCGATTTTGGCTACCAATCCTCCTTCTTACAACATCTCTTTGATTAGGGGAAACACGTGTGTTATTTTTCCAAAAATCTTCGATCAATGATTTCAAGGCTTCACTAATTTCTTTATCCTTTCATGGTAGTCTACTGCTAAATGTCCATAACTCATTTTTTGTTGGATCTTCCAATCTCTCACGCCTTAGCATGGCTCTCCTTAGAGTACCTCTACCAATTTTTAATGTTTTGCTTGTCTTTCTCATGAGTCGAGCTTTCTTCATTTGGCTACTTACTATTGTCGATGTAAGTACTCATCTTGTGATATTACTATCTTTGGTGCGTGATTTAGAACCCACTTTGTCATAAGCATTCATTAGATTCTTTACAATGTTTTTTTCATTTGAATCATCCATCGTTCTTAGCCCAAGAATCTTCATGATAGGCCTAAATTTTAAATTTTTCATCATTTCAACAAATAATTGGCATTGACCTGTAATATTTAATTCATCAAAAAATAATCTCCACATACGATTAACTTTTCTTTGACAAGTACGCTTGCTAATCTTGTCAGGCATTGATTTCAAAATGTTACTATCAATATCAATCAAATATTTTGGTCTTCTAAAACGAATTCTAGAGGGCATTATAATCTCTTCAATTCTCTCAACATTTTGAACATCAACATAAGGTTGAGTGTATTGCGTACCTTGAACCGAAGATGATGTGCCTTGGCAATAAGATGCAAAAGATGGAATATCACCTACTTGATGTGTTGATGTTGTGCCTTCAACATGACATGATGGAGTGTGTATATCGTCGGATCTACAAATCGGTGTCTCTTCAACATGAGAGGACGATATGACTTCAACATTGGAAGATGGTGTAGCGGACGATATGACTCCAACATTAGAAGATGGTATAGCTTCACAATTGAATTGTCCTCTTGAGCGTAACAGTCTCATTCGTTCTCTTTGTCTTTCCAATTCTTCCTCTTTGTTTCTTGGTATCGGTGGTTCTTGATCCTCTTTGAAAGTCAATTCTTCATTATTGCTTTGCAATTTTCTTTGCTCACATATTAATTTCATTTTATCTCTTTTAATTGCCAAATCTCTCTCCCTGTCTTCATTTGTTTGATTTTTTGGTTTCTTCCTTGGCATGATGATGATTTCTACATGTCAAATTATTCAAACATTTGAATTACTTAAAATGTGTAAATTACAAATTATTCAAATACATATAAAAATTATAATTATTTGAATGAATACACAATATATATATATATATTATAAATGACTTGTCAAATTTCTAACCATTTCGAAATAACATTTCATTGAAACATACAAATTTCAATGAATTCACTATATATTAAACAACATGTCAAATTATAATCAAATTTGTATCTATATATCAACAAACAATATTTAAAATAGATTGCACTAACCTTTTCTATACAAGGAATATTCAAAAAGTCTTCAAATCATGTATCCAATGATTGAATTTGGTGTTTGTTAGCTTCCAAAAGTGTTTGCCACCTTGAAATAGTGTTTATTAGCTTGAAATAGTGTTTGCCACTTTGAAAGAATGTTTGCTGTGTTGAAACCCGCAATTTCTGTCAGGATAACAGAATGTAGAACAGAACAAAAGCAAAGAATGAATGAAATGGGCCACAAAGTTGCTTTTTGACCATTTTTAGGTGATTTCACATAGTGCATACGCACTATAGCGCGTACACACTATATTAGAACACATCACTCTCCACCCTCCCTACTCTCTCTCTCTCTCTCTCTCTCCCTACTCTCTCTCCCCTCTCCCATCCCCTACACACACTCTCTCTCCCCTCTCCCATCCTTTACTCTTTAGATCTCTCACACACACTCCCATCCTCCCTCTCCCACTTCTTACTCTCTCTCTCTCTGCCACCTCCTACTCTCTCTCACTCTCTCTCCCATCCCCTACTCTCTCTTACACACACTCCCATCTGCTACTCTCTCTCTCCCCTCTCCCATCCCCTAAAATCTCTCTTTTGTAGATACAAACTCCCATCCCCCTCTCTCTCTCCCCTCTCCCATCCCTTACTCTCTAGATCGCTCACACACACTCCCATCCCTCTCTCTCCTCCTCTCCCACTCCCTCTCCCACCACCTACTATCTCTCTCTCTCAAGTTCTCTCTCTCCCTCTCTACTCTCTCTCTCTCTCTCTCTCTCTCCCATCCCCTATTCTTACTCTCTCTCTCTCCAATCCCCAACTCTCTCTCACACTCTCTCCCATCCCCTACTCTCTCTGACACTCTCTCTCATCCTTTTACTCTGTCTCTCTCTCTCTCTCTCTGTCGCCTCCTACTCTCTCTCACACTCTTTCCCATCCTTTCACTCTGTCTCTCACATCTCGTACTCTCTCTTTTCCACCCCCTACTCTCTCTCACACTCTCACACTCTCTCCTATCCCCTACTCTCTCTCTTTCACAGACACACAGACACACTCACACTCCCATCCCCCCTCTCTCTTCTCTCCCATCCCCTACTCTCTAGATTTGTCACACGCACTCCCATCCCTCTGTCTCTCCTCCTCTCCCACTCCCTCTCTTAGGTCACCTACTATTTCTCTCTCTCAAGTTCTCTCTCTCCCTCTCTACTCTCTCTCTCCCATCCCCTACTCTTACTCTCTCTCTCCCATTCCCAACTCTCTCTCACACTCTCTCCCATCCCCTACTCTCTCTCACACTCTCTCCCATCCTTTCACTCTGTCTCTCCCATCTTGTACTCTCTCTTTGCCACCCCCTACTCTCTCTCACACTCTCACACTCTCTCCTATCCCCTACTCTCTCTCTTTCACAGACACACACACACACTCACACTCCCATCCCCCCTCTCTCTTCTCTCCCATCCCCTACTCTCTAGATTTGTCACACGCACTCCCATCCCTCTCTCTCCTCCTCTCCCACTCCCTCTCCCAGGTCACCTACTATTTCTCTCTCTCAAGTTCTCTCTCTCCCTCTCTACTCTCTCTCTCCCATCCCCTACTCTTACTCTCTCTCTCTCCCATTCCCAACTCTCTCTCACACTCTCTCCCATCCCCTACTCTCTCTCACACTCTCTCCCATCCTTTCACTCTGTCTCTCCCATCTCATACTCTCTCTTTGCCACCCCCTACTCTCTCTCACACTCTCACACTCTCTCCTATCCCCTACTCTCTCTCTTTCACAGACACACACACACTCACACTCCCATCCCCCCTCTCTCTTCTCTCCCATCCCCTACTCTCTAGATTTGTCACACACACTCCCATCCCTCTCTCTCCTCCCCTCCCACTCCCTCTCCCAGGTCACCTACTATTTCTCTCTCTCAAGTTCTCTCTCTCCCTCTCTACTCTCTCTCCCATCCCCTACTCTTACTCTCTCTCTCTCTCTCCCATTCCCAACTCTCTCTCACACTCTCTCCCATCTCCTACTCTCTCTCACACTCTCTCCCATCCTTTCACTCTGTCTCTCCCATCCCGTACTCTCTCTCTCTGTCGCTCCCTACTCTCTCTCTCACTCTCTCCCATCCTTTCACTTTATCTCTCCCATCCTTTCACTCTGTCTCTCCCATCTCGTACTCTCTCTCTGCCACCCCCTACTCTCTCTCACACTCTCACACTCTCTCCCATCCCCTACTCTCTCTCTTTCATAGACACACACACTCTTATCCCCCCACTCTCTTCTCTCCCATCCCCTACTCTCTACATCTGTCACGCACACTCCCATCCCCCCTATCTCTCTCCCTCTCCCTCTCCTACTGCCTACTAGATCTCTCTCTCTCAAGTTCTCTCTCTCCCTCTCTACTCTCTCTCTCTCTCCCATCCCATCCCTTACTCTCACTCTCTCTCTCTCCCATCCCCTACTCTCTCTCACACTCCCATCCCCTAATCTCACTCTCTCTCTCCCATCCCATACGAGCTCTCTCTGCCACCACCTACTCTCTCTCACACTCTCACACTCTCTCCCATCCCCTACTTTGTCTCTCTTACACACATTCCCATTCCCCCCCTCTCTCTCTCTCCCTCTCCCACTCCCTCTCCCCCATCCCCTACTCTCTCTCTCCCCTCTCCCATCCCCTAGTCTCTCTCTTTCATAGACACGCACTCCCATCCCTCCCCCTCTCTCTCCTCTCCCATCCCCTACTCTCTAGATTTGTCACACACACTCCCATCCCCCCCCTCTCTCCCTCCCCCACTCCCTCTTGCACCACCTACTATCTCTATCTCTCTCTCTCTCTCAAGTACTCTCTTTCCCTTTTCACTTTCTCTCTCCCATCCCCTACTCTCACTCTCTCTCTTCCATCCCCTACTCTCTCTCATACTCTCTCTCTCTCTCTCTCTCTCTCACCCCCATCCTGTACAAGCTCTCTCTACCACCCCCTACTCTCTCTCAAACTCTCACACTCTCTCCCATCCCCTACTCTATCTCTCTTATACACATTCCCATTCCCCCCCCCCTCTCTCTCTCACTCCCTCTCCCATTGCCTACTCTCTCCCATCCCCAACTCTATCTCTCTTACACACTTCCATTCCCCCTCTCCCTCTCCCTCCCACTCCCTCTCCCATCGCCTACTATCTCTCTCTCTCTCTCTCTCTCTCTCTCTCTCTCTCTCTCTCTCTCTCTCTCTCTCTCTCTCTCTCTCTCTCTCTCTCCCATCCCCTACTCTCACTCTCTCTTTGCCACCCCTACTCTCTCTCACACTCTCTCCCATCCCCTACTTTCTCTCTTACACACACTTCCATCCCCCCTCTCTCTCCCTCTTCCACTCCCTCTACCATTGCCTAATCTCTTTCTCCTCCATCCACCCTCTCTCTCCATCTCCCACTCCCTCTGCCATTGCCTACTCTCTTTCTATCCCATCCCCTACTCTGTCTATCTCTCTCCCCTCTCTCATTCCCTACTCTCTCTCTTTCACACACACCCATCCCCCTCTCTCCTCTCCCATCCTCTACTTTTTCTCTCACTCGCTCTCCCTCTCCCACTGCCTACTCTCACTCTCTCTCACTCTCTCTCTCTCTCTCCCTCTCTCTCTCTCCCTCTCCCTCTCTACTCTCTCTCTGCTACCCCCTACCCTCTCTCACATTTTCACACTCTCTCTCTTTCTCTCTTACACACATTTCCATCCCCCCTCTCTCTCTCCCTCTCCCACTCCCTCTCCCATCGCCTACTCTCTCTTCCATCCCCTACTCTCTCTTCCATCCCCTACTCTCTCTCAAGCTACTCTATCTTCCCCCTCTCCCATTCCCTACTCTCTCTCTTTTACACACATGCACTCCCATCCTCCTCTCTCTCACTCTTCCTCTCCCACTCCGTCTCCACCACCTACTCTCTCTCTCCCCCATCCCCTACTCTCAATCTCTCTCTCCCAACTTGTACTCTCTCTCACACTTCCTCTCTCTCCCATCCCCTACTTTCAATCTCTCTCCCCCATCCCATACTCTCTCTTTTCCACCTCTACTCTCTCTCACACTTCCTCTCTTTTGCATCTTGTACTCTCTTTGCCACCCCTACTCTCTCACATTTCCTCTATCTCCTATCCTATACTCTCTCTGCCACCCCTACTCTTTCTCACTTCCTCTCTCCCCTCTCCCATCCCCTACTTTCTCTCTATCTCTCTCACACACACAAATAGCCATTCCCTCGCCCCACCTCCCTAGCTCTCTCTTGGTTTTGGTTTGCAATTTAGGTCTCAATAGCGCGTGCGCACTACCTCGAATTCAATAGCATTTTAATAGGGCGCATGCGCTATAGGGTGCACGCGCTATTCAAAGCTTTGCATTAAAACCAAGCCTAAGGCTTGGTTTTGCCTTGGAGATCCAACCCAAAGGTTTGGAGTTTATAAACAGGTCTAAGACGTGTTTTCCAGCAAACATACAAAAAATGATTGATTTTTCTTGTGTGCTCCCCTTCAAGATTCTTCGTGGTTGGGTATCGATAAGATCAGGTTACATAACATTATAGGTCTCTATGTTAGCTATCTAACCATATAATTTATTTTTAATTTGAACTATTTTAAGTCTTTCATCTATAATTTATTTTGAATGTATGTTCATTTTTTGTCAAAAACCACCATGTACTAATTGGGCTGTAGATTTTAGCTCATTCATCGAATTTTGTAACAACTTAGTTTTTTAGAAACTAGACTCCATTCTACACACTTTGAAAAAAAGAAGTTTTGATTTTAGATTAGTTTTCAATCATTTCTAGGGGGAGCACACAGATATTTCACATTTTTGGGATGGGTCTAATTTAAAAATTCATTAAAAAAAAAATACACATTATAAAATTACCCGAAAAATCTGGGATAAACTACATAGTGTTAGGTAACTTTTGACCAAAGCGATTAAAGAATTTCAAAAAAAAAGTTAAAATTTTAGGGGGGCCACACTTTGTACTATGTTATGTTTTTTTGGAATAAACAGTACCACTTTCTGTGGCCCCCTTTTTTGAGGACCTAAAACTAAACCATTTTGAAAAAAAATTAGTAGTTTAGAAACTAGATTCAAAGGACTATGACTTTTTTTTTTGTCATATCTTAAAATTTTGAGCGTAACTATCTTCAAATTCTTGTTGAAGTCCAGAATTTGCTGATTTCAGGAAAAAGGTGTCCACTTATACCCCCCTTTTGGCACCACAACTTTGTGCACTTACCCATGTACAAATTTATTAATCACCCGTATGTGTATCAACTCACGATACAATAATTTTGACATGTTTCACATATTATTGCAGGTTAAACACCACAAGGCTATGTTTTGTAATGGTCAGAAATTTCGCATCAAAGTGTTGGATGACACAAAGAAAACTTGTGATTCAGGAATAACTACAATCTTTCAAGTGACTAATATTTCATCTAGAAACGACTTACATCCTCGAGAGTCTGAAAAATCAATACTATGGCATTTTGGATGATATACTTGAGTGTGACTTTAGTTCCTTCAAATTAGTACTCTTCGTTATCAAATGGTACATGCTATGACTTAATCCAAATGATCCTGATAGAACTGTTATTGAACATGATAATGGATTTACAATGGTTAATACAAGGTCGTTTGAGCCAGTTGGGGATGAGCCCTATGTTCTTCCAAGCCAATGTGAGCAGGTATTTTACTCAGAGGTTCCACATAAACTAGGTTGGTCATTTGTTGTTAGACATGAATCGAGAGGAAGGCCAATAAAGTATAATGTGATGGAAGAAGAAGATACCGATGAAGTAGAAGATGATGTAGATGGTGATCACGATCGACAGTTATTGGATGATGTTCCTGACACAAATTTTCATGAAGAAGAAGAAGAAGATGATGAGGATGATGCTACTATTGATGATGATGATGATGAAGATGATGTTGATATTGATGACGATGATGTTGATGATGACGACGACGATGACAATGATGATGACGACGACGACGATGATGGTGAGGATGATGACGATGATGATGATGACGAGGATGATGATGATGATGATGATGATGACAATGATGATGAGGATGATGATGATGGAATTTAGAGGTATGCCATCAATCCTTAATCTATTTAATATTCATTTCTTGATAGAAATATATTTGTCTTATATATATATGGTTACATAGTTTATTCATTATCTATTTAAAAGCTACAAGTTTCAACTACAAATAGAATACTACTAATCTAAATTAACTATTAATCTAAATTAATTAAACAAAACTATTTAAAACACATATTGATGTGTGAATGTATTGAGCCTTATTTTCTTTCAGGTCAAAAGCATTTGTAAGTGTTTAGTTTAGAAAAGGGAATTCGTTAAATATCTATAAAAGGGAGTTGTACCTAGAATAAAATTCATAGGGAAAACATAATATAAGTGCTTACCCAATTTGTTGGTTAATAATCTACCTCTATAGGTGATGCAGAGACCCTAGGTGGACTTGAAATCATTCATAACAAGAGGGATTTCCATAGTGTTCTCACAACACCAACCAAGCATCTTCATAAGATCCCTCTCCTTGATCCAAGACAACTCCATAAACTATCAGAGTGCACACCAAATCCTTATGCCACCTTAGGTTCTACATCTTTGGAATAATCCCATGAATGTCCCTCAATTCATCCAATGGATTCATCCAAGCAATCTAATCAACAAACTATCAAATGCTCACAATGCCTCAATAGGTGCCAAACTTGACTTCACCTTAACTAGGTGTTTCCTCCACCTCCACACACATAAAACAACTTCAAATAGCATGTCCCCAAGGTAACTAAGCCCTCAACTCATCAGCTGATACAAAAAATCAGTTTTAGCCCTTCACTAGGCCTACTTCCCTAGTTGGCTTATAATGTGAGCCTGATTTAAGTGTTATATTGTGTTCCTTTTAATGTTTTTAATTTTTATGTGATGCTTATGATGGATGTGATTATGATTATGATTTGATTATGCTCATGATAATTGAATTACATTTGCAGGGAACTAAACCCCTTTCAAGAGCATCCTGCACAGTCTCATGGATCGATAGGTATAAGTTAATACTCCTTATAGACAGTCTATTTAATACAGTTATCATTAGGAAGATTGATTTGTTCTAAGATCTCTCCCATTTTTAGGTACCAGCGAATAGGTATTTGTTAGAAGTGTCTTCCTCAAGTGAGGGAAATATAGGAATAGAAGAGGAAAGTGAGACATGCAGTTTATCTAGAACAGGGAGATTAACTAGAGGTCAAAGTACTAGAAGGAAATTCAATAAATGCATCAAATTTTGCCTTGCTCAAAGGGGGTCATGTTCTTATGATGATGAGATGGAAGGCAACATCGAGGTGCCCTTGAGGTACCAACATCTACAGAAACATTGGGTACCTAAGGAACTTCCTCCAATAAACACTGATTTTTGTGTTAACGAGAGGATATATCACATAGCACCATCATCATTACATGGTTTGGGCCTATTTTCTATGGACAACATAAAGGTGTCTTGCAACAAAGTTTTTTAATTGATGGAGTATGTTGGACCATGTTACGATTACAAAGTTGAATGCATATTGTTCAATATAAAAAAAGTATGCGTAGGCATGCCCTCTCGGCAAATTATATACAATAGCAAGACAACAATCAAAGTAAAAGTGTGGCTATATACATTGATGGAAGGCCAAAAGCAATAGGGAATATGGCAGGTTTTATAAATAGTACAGGACCTGGGTCAACTATAAAGCAACCCAATTACATATTTGAGGCGCGCGAGGGAAATCGTGTATTCATCTGTGTGATAAAATCAATACGTGCAGGGGAAGAGCTTCTTATTGATTACAATTTGAACTGCATAGATACAAATGAGGCTACTATCATGGGGGTGGTATATACTATTAAACCAACTTCTAATCAATGACTCCAACATACCATTTAGTCAGTATATTTTTGGCTAACATTTTTACACTTGATCTTTGATACAGGGGCACAATATGGAGCAACCACCCAGAGGAGATGCTGGCGATGTTCTCAGCTCATCTACACATGGGCAGGTAAAACTCATTGTAATTGTGCAAACTAGATAGAAGAAAAATGTTATTTTTTTAATGTTGTTTTCTTCATTGTTTTGGAGTAATTTTGATAATACTAATACTATTGTTGTAACAGAGGGCCAATGGTTGGAGGGAGGGAAAGGAACCTGCAGTCCCTGATCAATAGCCCCCCCCCCCCCCCCCCCCCTGAGGAGGACCCTTTCTATATTGATTTAGTAGAGACTCATGACCCGATCAGTTTGATTAAAAAGTCGCTAAAGAAAATTGGTAGAGAAATTATGTGTTTGGCAACCATAAAGCCTACTACTCAGGAAATAAAAGATAGGGGATCTGAATTGTTGCACACCTCTAAAACCTTAAAAGTAAGTATTAATGGAATTTTTAATTATAACAAGAGTTCAATAATGGTTTTTATGTTATGCTCTTTTATGGCATTAAATAAAATATGGATGTTTTGTCTTTATAGAGTTTTTTGCGTGATTTCAAGCCCTGTTCCCATGATGAGGGTGTTGCAGGTGGTTCAGGTAGATCACATGTTCCATTCCCCACTTGTGTTTTCCACTGAATATATATAGGTATGATCATAATCATTGACAATAAATGCTCAAACAATCCTTTTTTTTAATGCTCTAACAATCTTGTCCATGCTAGTCCATGCGTTCTATATTTATGAATGCTCTAATAATTTATTCTTCATATTCAAATTAATTGAATCCTATGATGATGCCACCTCCATCCAGGACAACCACAAATCTCTTTCCGACTACTGAGTCGACAACACATAGTTTATAGGCATCGACTGTTGCACCATCTACTGCTACACAAATCCCCCTTTTCCTCTCTTATGACAACAACAAATAGTTTTTTTTTACAACTTTTTAACATCAATTATCATTTGTTCTTTTATACTTCGTGACAAAGACTTATGAAACTTATGAAACTTTTTGCAATAGGAGCTATAGCATCATTTCCTGGATGTTTCTATGTTCCTAGTATGGGAATGGTGAAGGATGTCATATTGATTGTCAGCAATGATGAAGGCATTCAATTAAAAGTAGCCAAAGTTCCAGGTACTTTAAAGTTATTATTATTCTATAGTGATATAATAGTAATTTAGCTTTTGATCACTCTTCATCGACTAATGATCCCATGATTTTTTTGTAGGGAATGATGTTTTTTGGAGAAAACTTGGTGATGAGTGTTTGCGAATATTCGGGCTGACCCTGCATACCTAGTGGAACATCATATCATAACTAAAACCCCAAACCACTATTTTGATTTCATATCATTGCTAGAATAGTTTTCCTTTTCATCCATTTCTTGAACTATATTAAAGGTCGCTTCACTTCATTTATGAGTCTAACATTTTTTTTTTTACTTAAAAGGTGGAATAACCAAGACAAACCATTGAAGGATGATCTTATAGAGAGCATGAACCAACTCTTTGGACCTCGTGCATTCGAGAGAAACAAGATCCTTGAAAAAGCTGGTTTATGTTTGAAGTATATTAGGGACTAGTATAGAAAAAGTTTATGAGATAACCCCAGGTACAAGCGTCCACCCTATGTTCATGAGGCTGAGTGGCAGGCTCTAATTTTGGATGGAAAGTATAAAGCTGACAAGAAATATAATATTACACCAGTCGAGAGTACATCAAGGTATGTGATACTATTGAGAATCTAATTATGTACTAATTAACCTCTATATTTATACTATCTAACATATTTCAAATTTTTCATAGATTGCCTGACACATCAAAGGCAACATAGGCAAGACTAGAAAGCACGGGACACACAAGCTTGCCTTTGGTGGTTTTTTGAAACTTCAAGCAAGAGTTGTAAGTATTAGTAAATGAAAAATTGTATCAAATTTTTTATAATGTGATGGGAAATGCTAGGATAGACTAGCTTGTCTATGCTCATGATCCTCAACTTGGATCTCAGTGTTCCTCCACACCAATATATGATGCAGAGTAACACGGTTTGGAAGCACCAACAAACTCCTAGCACCTTGGAACAACTAAGAAATTCAAGTTATCACCCCAATCCTCTATTCTCCACAAGAACATTCAAGGCTTGATTCACCTTCAAACGAGGAACTAATCTATTGTTACAACTGCTCTTTTAATTCATGGACCCAACTCATCACATAAGGCTGCATACTAGTTACTTCTCCCTTGTACCATTCAAGGCCTCATACACCCAACCTTGATACCAAGTGTTTTGGACAACTCCAACCCTCTAACATAAATGGAAACCAAAACAAACATCAACATAACCCAAAAAAAATCAAGTCTAAGGCAAACTTGTTGTTACTAGTAACAAGGAAGATTGTAGCACTTGACCTTTATTCTACACGCCCAACCAAGAGTGCAATTGGATCCTCTAGGACTCCCAAACACCAAAGATAGTTTAGAACAACTCCAACATGACCAAAATAAGGTGTAACAAGGGTTGGAAACCCTACTAACTATTTACCATTTCTTTTTGATATTTTAACTACCCTCCATTGGTTGATGAAACAATGCAAGTAAAATTCACCATACCACGCAAAAATGCATGGCTCAGAGTTCAAGAGATGCCTCATAGAAGAGGATAAGAGAATTGGCTTTCAACAAGGCTATAGAGCCGTAGTTGAACAACTACAAGCTAAAATTAGTGTGGAAGGTTCTAATAATGATGCATCTGAGCCACAGGTAAATAAGCTAAATGAAATTTATTTCAAATTGAATACTTTACCAATTAGTCTACTTGATGTTAAGTTCCAATATAAAGTGAGTATATCTATTTTAAGCAAGCAATGATAACAATGCGTAGGATGTTGGAATGCAGCCTAACAATCCTTCTACACAATCTGTGGATGCTGAAGGTTTGCATGATGTGCATCCCAGTGGTGGAGGTATACATTTGCTATTAAATTTTTTATATGTAATTGCAATTGGTGTTTGGATTAACGTAACATTTTGTATAGCAACTGTAGAGGATCGAGGGGTCGATGTTCATGAGCGTGTTGACGTTGAGTCCAGACAAAATGATGTGTTTAGATCAGGTAAAGAGCACCACAATTATGTTATTTAAAATAATTAAATACTTGTAACAATTATAATAAATTATTTTTAATTTAACTCTTTTATTTGTTATTGCAGAGGACCCCCCTTTGCAACAGCATAGGAATTTGAGATCATCAAGAAAAGAGAACAGAACAACTGATGAGGGGGGAATTGATGATGACACCGATGCTCCTCTTAGAGCTTACATAGAAAAAAGAAATAGAAAGAATAAAAAGAAATGATTGTCATCTACATACTTTAATTGATAATGACTAAATTTTATGTCTCAATGAATTTAATTATGTGCTAATGAATGTTCATGAATTATGTGTTAATGCAGAATATTGATGAATTTTGCATGTTAATGAATCTAATGTGTTAATGAATGTTATCATGTGATATTGATTGAATGTTACATTTTATTAATGGTTGAAAGAATGAATGAATGTTAGATGTTAATAGGGAATGTAGAGTGATGTTAGGGGGAGGGGGGTGGGGCCAAATGAGCTTCCACCTTCATGTGGTTGGCCCTATTTAGTAGAGAATATTAAACTATTCTCAAAACAAAGTGAAGCTCAATAAGATACTATTTTCTATTTTGTCCTATGTTTAGACTGTTGTCCTATGCATCTAAGGCTTCATGCTTTGTACTGTCATGAAGTTCTAAACTTGTAGCTTTTTTATTGCATCCTTGGATCTTAGCACTGTCTTGGAACTGTGTTATCACCAATGATATGATTATCATAATTAACTGGGGAAATAATGAGTCCCTATGTTTCATTGAATCTGATGCAATGATAGAAAGGCAATGAGAGTACAGATACTTGTGACGACACTTGAGAAAACCTTTACGTGTCTACCCTGCATTATCATACAATCAACTTATGATTGATGCATGTGTACAAGTTCTTAAAATTTACAGTACAATTTCCTCACTACATGAAAACAACATAGCCATAGAGTAAGCATTTCATACCAATTGTATATAGAAGCTATAGAATTTTACAATTCTTATAGTTTAATTTCCCTTTCTAAGTATGATAAAAATATCGTTAGTATTCTAATTTTAAAAAATCCAAAATAATATAATTATTTGTTTTCACTCCAGGATTTTCTAAGACAACTAATTATTTTATCTAACTTCCTTTTAGTTTGCATAAACAACTACAAGATTACTATTTTATCGTAACTCTAATTTCTTACGATACCATCCTTATCTATTTGGAAACATTGTAGGTAACAATCACTTCCTTGGCTTCTGTTTTTAATGAATATGCTCTAAAGAGCCAATTTGAGACAAGCATCTACCTTCAGGTGAGTAATTTGTAGTGATCTATTGATATCCTAGAGATCATTACTGGTCTAATGTAGGTTTGTCACTCAAGCATGCTTAGTAGAAATGAGGATTTTCTATTGCTCATAAAACCTAGTAAGCATATGATAGTATTTTCTATGATACTTGTTTATTGTTGTTGCATATTACAACTAGGCAATTTGTACATCTAGTGTTATTGTCTGTACAAACTACAAACAATGGATGTGGATGGTGACATTGAAGAAAATCTATTTGACAGAGAATTGAATGATGACCAAGCAATTGTATGTGCAGAGAATTTGACTCGATAGACTCCAAACACGAATGAGAAAATAGTTGTTGTAGTACTTATCCTTCTTGTGTGCTAGTATCATGCAAGGATTCATTAAGAAAGAAAGGGATAATCTAAAAATAACACCATATCAAGCTGAAAATAGTTTGACAGTTAACTTCAAGCAAACACCAGACCTACTAATAACACACTTGCCCAGATTATTTGCTGATGACTGGTTGATCCTAGAAGTCAAGAGAAAAGCCAAGCACAAATCTGCTACAGATGCTAGAATAAAATTCATCCATGAAAAGCCGAAAAAGAAATGTCATGAATGAATGGAAGATGTGTCAGTCAATGCCCAAAGCTCTCAAAAAAGAAGGCAATGATGGGAGTCCCATTTTGTATGATTTATAGTAATAAAATTTGCATGTCTAAGGAAAAGGAGTATAACCAATGTGATGCACCTAGAGGTAGACATGAAACTTTTAGCTTGAGAAGTTATTTCCTTAGAGAGCTGACATATCTCTTGACCTGGCTTCATGTATAGAGTTGTTTCTTAAGACAATCCCATGCTCTTGGGAGATTTGTGCACCATTGCCTCTTAGCATCAATGATGTCGAATTAGTTTGAGTCAAACCTCACATTACTGCAACAATATATGCCCTCCCCCAACATCATTCATCTTTGCTTTTAACTGGTGGTGTTGAACGCCTCTGCTGAAAGGCCTTGATGGAGTACCCTCATCTTGGTTATGTTTTTTTTTCCTATAGGTCAAGTGCCTAGAGGTCCTTGTTCTCATCTATCAGGGTAGTCCCTTGCTCTCCTTTTTTTAGAGAGAGTAAATATTTTTAAATGATGTTAACTTCCTTAGAGATGTTTAGGGGGCTAGAGGAATGTCTAGGTTTTAGTTTCAATGAATTTTCTATAAGATGTCTCTAATATGGACAGGGTTGTTGTGCCACTCAAGAATTAGGGATGGTGCACACAATTGAATTGGAAGGCTACATTGAAAGATAAATTAATTTTAAAGATATGGTCAAAATAGTGAGTAGATGTCATACAAGAAACTCAGGGCGAGAGTGGTGACAGAGCTAGGACAATCAATTTTTGGATGATCAAATTATTGAATCTTAAAAATTTGTTTCTAAGGCATATTCTCCCATGAATCTAGTTTATAAAAAAATTTGAATCACTCAATTTTTATATCATATGACAAAGTTGTGCCAACAATATCGACTGTCTATCCTAAATTTGCACTAGTAAAATTCACATTTCCTAATAGTTCATTGGCACATTTTTTCAACCAATTATTATTTTCTTTGAAACCTAGTTGTAGTGGAAATTAAACATTGGATCTACTATCTCCAGTTTGAATCACCCCAATCCATGATTAAATGAGAAATGGGTACTTAATGTTGTGATTTTTAGTCTAGGCAGGAATTTGAAAACAACAATGGCACAAAAACTGTTCCTTAGCATATTTGAAATAAATTTTTAATATATTTTCAAAACCTATTTCTAGAAGAGATAGATATCTAGATGTTCTTTTCTATGGAATTTCAATTCGTAAAAGAAGGATTAAAATGAATATTTTTATACAAAGCATTGTCAAATAGTCAAAGGCAACTGTCACTGATCAACATCTTTGATTAATTATGAAAGTTGTGTTTTTGATGATATTTTTTAAAGTAGCATTAGCAATGTCCAAAATTCATTAATTTCAATATATGTTGCCCAACAGACTTTGGTTATGGTAGTTTTTACAACCTTGTGAGTAAAGGAAAAAAAATTGGTTTTAGTTTTTAGGATTGTAACAAGTCTAAGCAGGTCTATATTCCTCATTAATAGACTAATAGTTTATGTTAAATCTATTTATGCTAAAAAAAAAGGCTTCTAGGCACATCAATGTTACCTACACTACATAGTATACTAATTTTTCCTACTTCAAAATATTTTATTATGATCTTTGAAGAAATTTAACAAGCTTAAATTATTTTTGTCAGTGAAGAAACACAACACACTAAAATTCTTTCCACCAAAGCTTAAGACATTCTAATTTCTTCAAGCATATCCACTAAATAAAAATTCCATTTTCCACAAGCCCAACTTAGCTATTTTTATTCTTCAGTTGTACTAAGTTTTTAATCCCAAGCTCTTCAAACTCCAATGCAATTCTTTTAGGGCCATATCCACTAAATAAAAATTTCATTTTCCACAAGCTGAACTTAAGCTATTTTTATTCTTCAGTTGTCGAGTACATGAAAGGATACTTGATTTAAAGATTGCCACTCCACAAATTATTAGCTGATAGGCGATCCAGGGGATCCTTCATAAAAAATTATGCTATTTAGATTGAAAAAACAAAGCGGTGGTTCAATTGTCTCATCCAAGTCAAAATCCAGTTTTTGCAATGAACAAAATATAATTTATGATGCGGCAAAATGTGCGATATAGAGTTAGTGGAGAAAGTGTAAATGTGGGCACCAACAGCTTCTGTGGCCGCCTGCTCTAGTTTGGCTTGGCTGGAAATTCACGAGGCATTTTATTCAGCAATATTGTGCTCTATTCCTAAGCTCCCAACATGGTGCAACAAAAAAAAAAACTAAGGTAGGATGTTGAATCTAGCAAGTATTGTGGTTTTTATTCACACAAAGATTATATCAAATGCACAATCATTGTTACCTCTGAGAATAATAGAAGCCCATCTCTATAATTATGTTCGTGGTCAATTAGTGAACAAAGGATTTCCAATCCCTTCTTTACTCATATGTGCATATTTCCCAATAGAGGATAAATGAAACCTCACTGTAGGTGCACGTGCTCTATAGGTGCACATGCTCTATAGGTGCACATGCTTACACTCTCTATGTGGCTCACCCAAGGGATTGAAGCTATTTCTACTTTCCTTTTCTTTTTGTTATTGGGATATGTCTGTTGGTGTCCTGAGTTAACAAATCATACATAAAAGAGAGAGTGACTTCTAGCCAGATTTCTTCCTCCTTATTTTTGTAATATAATTGTCTTGGTGCATACTGTTTTCCTCATTTGTAGGCTGATTGAGTGAAAAGCTAGGTTTCACATATAAGAAGCAACAATTGAATTGATAGCTTGATCCAATTTATCTTTATGAGGTGACAAAAGCCTTGTTAGGAGAGACCCAGACTGAAGGAATTAGGTGATGATCATCTAAAGTAGGAGATAATCCGAATTAATTGGGTAGTAAATGACTTGAATATTAGAGTTCTCTATCCCCCTCGACTTCTCTTTTTTCATTGCATATTAGCCTATGTATGGAATTTATTTATTGCAGGGTATTATGGTGAATTGAATGTAACTAAAATTAGATAAATAGTTATTTTTTATGGCATTAAATTCAATTAGATGAGATAGTTTTAAGGTTGTGAGATGATTGGATTTCAGATATCTTTAGGCTTTAACTCCATTCTGGCATAAGGAAATGCCAGATTGATAAGCCCTTGGTACTGGACTATGTGCTAGATGAAGTAAACTAACATAAATGAATGTGTCACACTATGA
Organism: Cupressus sempervirens; assembly: GCA_028749045.1. Lineage (NCBI taxonomy): Eukaryota > Viridiplantae > Streptophyta > Pinopsida > Cupressales > Cupressaceae > Cupressus > Cupressus sempervirens. Next base: position 714,411,030 of record CM053784.1, read on the forward strand.
ATTTTCTTATGTAGTGTTGGATGGTCTTGTTTACACAATTGGAGGTTATGGGGAGAATGGTGAAAATCTTTCAAGTGTCTCCAACAAACAAGAACTTTTTATAGCTAATCAAGTTTTCAAATACTGTTAATTGGTCTCCTGAATTCAATAATAGAGATATGAATCTAGGTCCTACTCTCAGAGGTGCACTCTAAATTGTTTTAGAACACTATTTTCTAGAATACGGTGAAGAGTATTTCGTTCCAGGTCATCACAATCCCTTTGGACTTGATTCTTGCTTGAGTTCAGTTTATATTAGTCTCAATGTCTTATTCATGCTGAAAATAAATTGACACTACAAACGATAAATGTTGAGTTTGAAATTTGAAGACACTGAATGTCAGTAGAAATATCATATTATTAAGAGATAATATTTTCTCTTTTGATCTTATTAACTTTGTGAAGAATGCATTTGGAGTGAATCCATTTTGGGTATTCTATATTATGAATCTCTAATAAATTTATGACTAAATAACAGTTTTATAGACATGTTCTTTCATGTCAAGTATAAATTTTTATCATTGTGAATTGGATTTTAACTCACTTATTTGAGACTTATAGACTCTTATCATTATTGATAACTATGTGTTTTCTTTAATCACTAGTTTCTTATTCTTGGGGACCACTCCCTTTATATTATAAGATCAAAAAATTTACAAAAGATGAGGAAAGATTCTCATATACAATAGTAGTTCATAGGTTGAAAACATACTCAAACAACTTATTGGTAATAAGGAGATGACATCATGATACCTTATAATTTTTTTTTTTATTTGTCTATGCAAGTTCACCAATTTAAAAATGAAGCTTCAGTGAAGGACCTAAAAATTGTTTAGTTTCAAGTTTCCCAAGGCCTTAGACAACACAAGCTAGATTGAGGGGAGATGTTAGCCATTAGTCATGAACATGAGGCAAGTTCATATTAATCTCAGAATGTTTGATCAACACCTTCTATCCTTGCACTTTTTAATAACAATACCTTACTTGATTCTTATCGTTGATTGTCTTCTGGAAGACATTATCTAGCCCAAGACATAATTGATTTGTATGCTATTACTTAGTAAACCATCATGCATCTCCATTTTGAAGAAATCTACAACAAATGCTTTGGGATTTCTATTTGTTTATTTGTGTACTATAAAGGCTCATTGTTTTTTAGCATGATATGTTAATGAGTTAATCATTTGTGTAAATGCTCATTTATTCTTAGCACAATACTTTAGTGAGTAAATCCTGGGGTTTTATGCCATCTCTATTTTAATGGCATATTTGGTGACATTGTCATAATATATGACTTTGTTGATCACCATCAATATTAACTATAAACATGGTTGACTGTCATTCAAGGCAGTGCACTTACATAGTTCATCAAACAATAATATCTTACAATTGCCAATGGTATTATTAATTAGTGCTAACACCTCCATTGTACTGTCATGTTGCTTTATACAACACAATTTCCTTTCATGAGATATCAATAATATTCATTAAATTAATGTTTCTTTTATTGCTGATGACTTATTTTGATTTGGGATTGCTCAATGAGTGCATTAACTCCTATAGCTGCATGTTACCACTACAATAGCATGCTGCCCTAGTGCTATCATCACTGATGCATCAATGAATTCATTGTATTTCATAAGCTTACTGCTATAGTATTTCCTTAACATATTTCTCAGACTTATACTTAGATTGATCATTGTGACTCAAGTAACATTGGTTTGGGTTTATCACAACATACTCGTACCCCTTTGCTTTTGTAAAACAACATGCCTACTTGCTTGCCATGACCATTATTTTTAGACATTATCTCTGCTATGTCGTTAGTGTTGATGGTTAGATTATTTTTTCTATAGCACATGAGTACATATGTATTTTACTTTGATGTTCAATGCCACTATTTGTTAATGGTTCCATGGTCACTGCATCTTTTGCATATTGTCACTGACAGTCATAATTGTACTCTCTCTATTATGAGTTGTAATGTTGATGTCTTATTACCATAATGATCAGTTATTCTTTATTTTTTTAGAGTTGTAAAAGTGATGAGATATTCTTCATTGTTTTAGAGTTTCAAAGTCCACTATTTTGATGAACTATACTCTATGTCCTTTGTGGCCTTGTACTCCTATTATAGCAGCATACCTTTGTCCAAAAGAGAATCAATTTTCCCATTTATATTTTGTTCAATTTTTCTTTGCAAGTTATTGTTTTCTTTGTGGAGATTGAGTTGGGATATATTAGTTATATCAAAGGCTCAAGAAAGAAACTCAAGTAATATGGAGAAAATCAAAAGCTTTAGTAACATCCAATTGTTGATGGAGAAAATGAAGAAATGTAGGAATAAAGAGGATTAAACCTGAGGTGAAAGTGAAGCAAGAAACTCAAGTAAGAAGAACCTTAGCAAGAATAATAGATGAATCATGTACGGATGTGTTCGGAACAAGTGATTGTTTTGAGGAAAAATTATCTCCATTTAAGGATGTTAATATAAGTGTCATAGCTACAATCCAACATGTCCCAAGAACTAGAAAGACTACTTAGACCTCTATAAGGAGTTCTCAACCTGTAGGGAGAAGGTAAACATAGTAAATATTCCTACACTATCAATAAGCTTTTAAACTAGATGCAACTTAATAGAGCATGTCCTACTTAGAATTATTTTTCTTAATAGGTTGGTTTGTTTAAACTTTACAAGTGGTATAATTTTATTTCTACTAATCCCCCAAAATTGCTTTACTAATCCCTCCTAGGCCTCATTCTTATTTGATCTAGTTACTGAAGGTATCTGGGAGTCTGCCCTCCTCTCCATACCCCACAACACCTCCTCCCCCCTTGGCTATGCTAGTCAAAAATCATTTCCTATTAATCTTTGTTTCGACACTGGGTGTAAGTCTTTACATTGCTCCTTGCATGAATCTTTTTTTGCCCATTCCCCCTTGTGAACTCAGATGGGCTCTTGATATCATCACCTTATTCATCACAGGAAGTAATTATTTGTGGCTTAATAGTGCAGATCCATCTGCGACATGCTTGCCCACAACCCAAAATCCTTTTGGCACACTTTGTTCTTTAGCCATCCTCCCCTACCTTCCACCCTTGATTGGCACTCCCTAGTTTCCCACACCTCTACTCTCTATGATATCCCTAGTCAATGACCCACTCATCTTACCGCCCCCACCCATTTCCATCTTTTCACTTCGTCTATAGTTTGTGAGGCTATCAAAGTTATGAGATGTAGCAGAGCTGCCGACAAGGATAGTTTTTAGGAAAAGTTTTTAAATATTGGTATTTCAATTATGTGCCCCATCCTCCTGGTGCTCTTCAATAGGGTGGTGTGTACTGGTTTCCATGCTTCTTGGTTGAGGCATGTGATTTACCCGATTCACAAATCTGGGCTAGCATCGGACCCCGACAACTATAGGACCATCATGATCTGGCATACCTTTGCCAAGATTTATGCCACAGTTCTGAACATTACTCTTACTCGACAACTTGACAAATGATAGTGTTATGCTAGAGGACATACGAGATTCCATGCAGATTATTAGACTATGGATCGCATTTTAACCTTGCGAGCTATTCAGGAGGCTCGACACTGTACTGCAAAAGTCTACTATTATTTTGTAGACTTTCGCAAGGGCTTTGACTCAAAGCCTTAGGGGGCTCTCTTTTAGAGACTCAGAGACATTGGTACTCTAGATATGCTAGTGATAGTGATTATGAGACTCTATGAGATAATGTTTGGTAGATTTAGGACTCTAGAGGGATTTTTAGATAAGATTCACAACACCATCAGGGTAAAGTAGGACTGCTCTCCCTCCCCTATGTTATTGGGCATCTATATTGATGAGCTTGAGGTCTCCCTCCATGAGGCTTTGCTCCCCAAGGATGGCTTCTACTTACATTGGGTTCTGATCTCCATTCTCCTATTTGTAGATGATGTGGTCCTTCTGGCCTCTTCTTAGGAGGGGCTCTAGAGGCTTATTGATGAACTGGCCTCATTTTGTGACCAATGCTAGTTGGTGGTGAACCCAAGCAAGACTCAGGTTATGATCTTCATTTTTTTGAAGACCTTGCATCTTCACTTCAACTTCCTGGGTCAACAAATTGAGATTGTCTCCTCATACACTTATCTCAGGTCAATTTCTTGTCATACAAATAACTCCACTTTTTTTCTTATGTTATCAATCTTGCACTTCAACTCTTCTTGTAATGTGTTTTTAGTGCCTTCTTTCTCAATTCAATCTAGCCTAGCAATCCTTGCCTATATGGAAAAATAATTGTATTGACAACTGATTGATAGAGGTGGTCAGTATGGGTAGGTATTGAATACTGAATATAACCGAGGAAATTTTTGTTTTGTTTTACTTTGTCTCTATCGCAATTGCGACGTCTGCCACTAGAATTGCGATAGGGTTGCTATAGTGACAATGCCATCTACCATCACAATTTCTTGGGTGTCCGTCGCCATTGCAACATCCGTCATAAGACTTGCGACGGGGTATTTGTAGTTGCAATAGAAATTGCCATCACAACTCTAGTGGTAGATGTCACAGTTGCGATGTTGGCCACAAGAATTATGACGGTGTTGATGTCACAATAAAGTGGTCAACTATCATCACAATTTTTTAGGTTTTTGTCGCAATTGCGACATTAGCCACTAGAATTGTGATGGTGTTGATGTCACAATAAAGTGGTTGCATAGCAATGAATATGTGTCATAATTGTGATGGTATAGGATAGACATCATAATTTGTGACTAAAAATAATGACATCTATTATTGTTGTGGTGGCAACACATTTTTTTCATAATTGCGACACATAGCCATCGCAAATCAATGCCAAATGTATTAGTGAAATTAACATTGGTAGTAGGTTCTTGGGATGTAGAGATCACAAGGGTAGGAAAATAAATTCCTATAGATCTATCATTATATTAGGTACAATAAAATGAACGAGATGCAAAGATCATGAGGGAACAACAAAAAAATCCTAGATCTCCACATGATATATACATACATACATATACATGTATATATGTATGTATATAGAGAGATCTTTTTAAAGGTGTTTATTACATCTTAGCACAACAACAAAATTGATCCAGTTGCATACATATTATAGAATCCAAATAAAAAATAAATAAAAAAACTCAACCCATGCTAAGTGACTTAGCTCAAGATGTTGCACAAAAATAATGTTGATTGTTCTTTTTATTGTACCTAATTTGATGACAATTCTACAAGAATTTGTAATCAACCCAGGCAATCAACACCTAGACCCATTTAACTAGGTTATGGCCTGTATATATATACATATATTTAATTGGTTTATGGCTTCTACAAGGAAATGAGCCTTGTGATTATGGAATTTATGTACACAAAAGCATAACTTTCTTCTTTAACTCCTTACACTTAATTATTAACTAAAGTTATTCTTCTAGCAGTGAGAATAGTTGCCACTAATTCCTAGGAGCCAAGGTACCTTGAACCTATTCTACATTTTTTGGAGACATGGGAGAAGTTACTACTGGCTTTAGTACTTCATTACATTTTGGTCATATAGTAATGCCCAAATTAACAATGACAGTAGATACTTGGGATCCTTGCAAGGAGAGCATGTTAATACATCCATGGTTGCATCCTTGGCTTCCATTGTTGGGCCAATATATGGAGCCTTTATATCCAATCATTTTTTATAAATTGGGGAATGTGTTTCATGCCTGACATTCAAGTAACACATCTTCATATGCAATTTTGTACCTTGGAAAACTATATTTAATCCTGCTAGCTAGGAATAGTTGATTGTTCATTTTATTGTACCTAATTTGATGACAATTCTAGAGGAATTTGGAATCAACCTAGCTAGTAAAAAACTAGACCAAATTAACAATAATAGTAGATACTTGGGATCCTCACAAGGAGAGTGTGTCAATGCATGAATGGTTACATCCTTGGCTTCTATTGTTGGGCTAATGTATGGAGCCTTTATATCGAACCATTTGTTATAAATTGGGGGATGCACTTCATGCCTAGCATTCAAGTGATGCATCTGCATATGCAATTTTATCACCTTCAAAAATTGTATTTGATCCTACTAGTTGGGAACAATAGATTGTTCATTTTACTGTACCTAATTTGATGACAGTTCTACAAAAAAATTTAATCAACCCAACCAATCAAGAACTAGGCCAAATTAACAACAATAGTAGATACTTGGGATCCTTGTAGGGAGAGTGTGCCAATACATGCATGGTTACATCCTTGGCTTCCATTGTTTGGCTAGCATATGGAGCATTTATATCCAACCATTCATTATAAATTGGGGAATGCACTTCATGCCTGACATTCAAGTGATGCATCTGCACATGCAATTTTATTACCTTGGAAAATTGTATTTGATCCTACTAGCTAGGAAAACAAATTGTTCATTTTCTTATACCTAATCTAATGATAGTTCTATAGGAATCTATAATCAACCCAACTAATCAGCAACTAGACCAATTTAATTAGGTTATAGCTCAAGCATGTCCTATTCCCATTTATTAGATGGTTGCAATATTGGAGGCAACATTTTTTATTTGTGTAGGATATGGAGGAAGAACAATAGTGTTGCAAAACATTAAAATTTAATAATGTGAAGCCACCTTGAGGAACTTGTGTATGCTCTTGGAAAACATGTCATGAAAATGTTGATCATGACCTTTTTTGCTTCTACATGTTTTTGTATGGAGTGTTCACACACCTAGTGCTCACAAATGTCTACTTAAGAATGTATGTTAACTTGCAATGCACTACTATGTGGTGAAATATGTACAAAATCATATAATCCTTCATCACACAAGGTCATTCTCTTGGTGTGCTCATTCATTAAGCTACGTACCCAAGTTTTCATTTCAAATCATGATTTATCTATTTTGGGCCTAAGAACTAGTATAACTGCCTAGAAATAATGCCTAAGAAGAGATGGCTCTCGCATTCATTCGTTAATAAAATATAGAATTCATTCATTATCACATGAAGTAAAAAACAAATTATGAGCATTCATAAAATAATCTCATAATGTCCAAATCTGATGTCTAACATTAGTTCATCCTTTAATATTCATTAATAGTAGCACATAAACATCTATCATTCAATAACATATGAAATAAGGTATTTAAACATGCCTCAACCAATTATGGTTTAATTTTGGATCACCTACCTGATCAGTTTGGAATTTTGTTCTCACCAAAAATCATAAAATGTAAGAAGAATTGTGCCAAAAAGAGCATAAAAAGATGATTATCGTGCACCAATCATGTTTTTAATCTCTTTTTGCACAATTATTCATACAATTTTTTGGTTTAATCTCCAACTCGTCAGTATGTGTTTTGAAAAATTATTGTTGGATTGTGAGCGAGAATAAAGAGAAATATCATACTTGTAAAATATGTACATAAATAAAATTAATTTTTAAACTTCAATTTTATAAACTTACAAAGAGAATCATAGAATTATAAGAAACTATTGTGGTTTGTACTATTTGAAAATTATAGTTACAAGTGATAAAGTTATATACCTTTCATTAAGAGAGCATAAATAATGGAAATGAAATATTGAAGAAGGTGAAAGCTCAACTATCCCCCCCCGATGTGGATGGAACTATTAAGTAGAGAATAGTTACGTACATACATACATACATACATACATGGCTAAGTGCTACCTAACTATGTCCAAGGTGTCTGCACATTGGAAGCATACTCTGCCTACCAGGCTACTTACATACTCATATCCATGGGATCATGACCCTTGAACTACTTACTTAAATGAATATGTAGTTCTAGTTTCTAATTGTTTTGATGAACCTAAATTCCTATAACCACTAGTGAGCTTTACTCACCTAATAAAACTATTTATCATCATACACCCACTCAGATGAATCAAACAATTTTCTATAATTATAATAATGTAATACCCTTGTGTAACCTTTGTGTTGTAGCTTACAATTAATGTAAGGTTAACTTATATACATCCCAACTCAATCCTTATATAGTTATATTTAAAAGCTTGTGACAATAATCAATGGGTCTAAATAGACCAGTCAAGTTAATTCTGAAACACAGAGTTTAGCCTTCTATTTTCAAAAGCTAGGTACACTAGGCACATATAATGCCTTAAAATATGAGCCTCGTGAGTTAACATATACTGTCTTATAATAGTTAAGTGCTACCTAAGTATGTCCAAAGTTTTTGTACACTGGAGGCATACTCTACCTACCAAGTTGCCTACATACCCGTACCCATGGGATCAAGACCCTTGAATCAGTCATTCTAATGAATATGTAGTTCTGGTTTCTAATTATTTTGATGTAGATGTATTCCTATAACCATTGTGACCTTTACTCACCTAATACAACTCTTCGCCATCATACAACCACTCGGGTGAATCAAGCCATTTTTTATAATTAAAAAACTATAATACCCTGGTGCAAACTTTGTGATGTAGTTTACAGTTAATGTAAGGTTAACCTATATATGTCCTAACTCACTCTTTATATAGTTATGTTTAAAAGCTTGTGACAATACCCATGACCATGCTACCTGTTGAGTGAATTTTATTATTTTTTTTTGTGCCAAGATCTCTCTATTTATATATATACGTACATACATAAACACATATATTTACATATACATATATATGTATTTACATATACATATATATGTACATACATATACATATATATGTATATACATATACATATGTATATACACATACATACATATACAAAGATCTCAAGGGCATGACAATGAAATCCTAGATCTTCACAATCCATAAGATCTCTCTCTATACATACATACATACATACATACATTTATACATGCATACATATATATATATACATACATGAAAACATTAATGCACTTTCTAAGAGTTTACAATTTTTCAACAAAATTAATGTTTTACAAGAAAATGCATCTGATGAACTGTTATCTTAGAAGCAAAAACATGGTGTTGAAATAATACAAAAAGTGCTTGACATGAGAGGTCCGAGAGTGAAGGTGTTGACTAATATTATAAACTTAAATGCTGAAATGAAAGCTATCGATGATCAAACACCTATGCTAGAGTTACAACACACCGCGAAGTTGATTTTAGATAAGATAGAGGTAGATATTCAGAAGTTTGACAATCAAAATTTAAGGCATGAGAGTGAAGGAGAAGGAGGGACTTTAGAAAGAGAATGAGGAGTGGCTTTAGAAAAAGACTACATAATAGAAGCAACAACTAGACAACATAGGGGATATTATGGGAGCCATTAGATAGAATCCAGGAAAGTGTTTTAGTAGGTACTATTACATTGGAATCACTTGAAAGTGTCTTTGAAAATTTACAATATAAATATCAAATGCTTATAAGAGTGTTTCAAGTATTGGCACAGTCTCCCTGCGATGATCCCAAGCATCAAATTCTGATAAGAGTGTTTCAAGGTTAGGAACCACTTCGACATCGTTTACATGGTTTAGAGGTAATGCCATTATGGTAAAGGCTTCTGCAAGGGAATGAGCCTCGTGATTATGGCATTTACACAAAAGTAGAACTTGCTTCTTCAACTCTTTACCCTCAACTCTTCATTGAAGTTATTCCTCAATTCCTTGCATATACAATTTTATCACATTCAAAAATTGTATTTGATCCTGCTAGCTGGGAATAACTAACTATTCATTTTATTGTACCTAACTCGATGATAGTTTTACAAAAAATTGTAATCAACCTAGCTAGTCAACAACTAGAGACCCATTTAACTAGTTATGGTTGGTTTCTTTCTAAAAATATCTGTTATGATATGTTTTTGTAAAATTTCTTGAAAACTTTGCCCATTTTTTGTGGTCTACATTATTTTTTTGGAGGATCTTGAGGTAAGTCACTTAGCATAGGTTGAGTGAGTTTTATTTTATTATTATTTAGATTTTGTATTATGTATGCAACTGGATCAATTTTTCTATTGTGTAGCTAAGATGCAAAAAACACCTTAAAAAAGATCTCTAAATATACATGTTCAAAAGGAGATATAAAGGATACCTTTTTATAAGGAAAAGAAACCAACATTTACATACCCTTGAAGATAATCATAGAGCTAGGGCATGATAATGAAATTGTAGAGTAAGGGCACAACACGACAAAAAAATCATAGAGCAAGGGCACGACACGACAACAAAATCATAGAGCTAGGGCATGATATTGAAATTGTAGAGAAAGGGCACGAGAATGAAACACATAGATCACAAGGGCACACCAAGCACACATGCATAATCACAAGGTTCATTTCCTTACAGAAGCCATAACCCAGTTAAATATACATATATCTCAACCTAACTAATTAGTAACTAGACCCATTTAACTATTTATGGCTTGTTTCTTTCTAAAAATATCTACTATGATATGTCTTTTTGTAAAATTTCTTGGGAACTCAGCCTATATTTTGTGGTCTGCATTATTTTTGTGCAAGATCTTGTGGTAAGTCACTTAGCATGGGTTAAGTGAGTTTTATTGTTTTATTATTTGGATTCTGGAATAAGTATGTAGCTGGATAATATATGTAATAAGCACCTTGAAAAGGATCTCTCTAAATATATAAAGAGATACATGTTTAGATGAAAATATAAAGACATACATGTTTACAAGGAATTTTTTTTTTTTTTACATATGTACCTCTTCTCGCCCTTAAAGAAAATCATAGAGAAAAGGAACAACACAAAAATGTAATCACAAAGCAATGGCATGACATGATAATGAAATCACAAAAAAGGGTGCACGACATGATATTGAAATCACAGAGCAAGAGCATGACAATGAAATGCAAAGATCACAAGGGAACAACAACCAAATGCATCAATCACAAGAGCCACAACCACATTCACCACTCTCCAACTCTTTCACATAAAAAACTCCACCTCTTTCATGTGCAACTCTCTCCAAAATCAAAATAAATGGAAAATGATTGTCATGTTTCTTTTTTGTATGCTCATGAGGGCATCATAATTACAACATTTATGTTAGTATTGCAATAGTGTTAGGGACAATTGCAAAAAAAACTATGAAAATGACAACAAATTACATTGTCATCACAAAAAATATCTATCATAGTTTGACCCCAAATGTTGTAGTGTAGTAATGCATTTTTATATTTGAGCATTTGATGAGTTGACTCATGATTCATGATGGTACTGTTAGAAATAGGAATTACTGAGAGGGGGGAGGGGGGGGTTTGAATCAGTAATTTAAAAACTTTAGTCACCAACTAAATATTATTTATTACTTTGAACCATACCTAAGAAATTAATAAAGTAATGTTGAACAGTAACAATAACCATGCACAAAGATAACTCATAACACCATATTTTGTTAACTAGGGAAAGCTTGGCCAAGGGAAAACCCTAGTGGGGATGATACCCACTAGCTAATATACTAATATAAATATTCCTTGTTAGAGGATGGATCCTATTAGGAGTCTATGAGCAAATTCAGTATAGAGAGTCCCTATTAGGAGACTTTGAATCCTTGTTAGGAGTTGTAGTATAGTAGATGCAAGATGAGACCACTGCCCAAACATGCACTTCCAATTACAAGATTATTTTACTACCCAAACAAGTAATTAGTCTTCAAGAATATAGATTCTTCCTTAATTTGATCTTGGATCACAAAATCAACTTCACATATATTACTTCACAGAAAGTTTGCATATCACAATACATCACTTGATTGCACACACATTTTCCTCTTTTAAAATTTCAAGATGTCCTTTGCATAAATACCATGTCTTTTCACAAATTTCTACCAGGTCAGCTAAGACCATAATATACTTTTCCAAATTAGAGTAAAAATCTAGGATGCTAGCCCTAATTGGTCAACTAATTATTTTGTAAACAAAAGAATTCCTTTCCTTTAATTTTGTTATCTTGTTTCACTGGTAAAACATGAATATTTGTTTTGTTTATAGTTTTTACTAATGTCCAAGGTTATACACATCATCATCAACATGTATACTATCTCCATCTAACTTTTCTAGTCATAATATGATGTCAGTAACAAGTTATATACAAAACAATACATTGTTGTAAACCAAATTCATACTTAGATAATTTTTTGAGTACAAAAAGCTAAGTATCTTTATTTTTGAGGTTTCCTATAAGCATGTACATCATGTGTTGCCATAAATGACAAAAATTACATATCTTCATTATCTAATTGTTAACAATCTCCCCCTTTGGCATTAATGGCAACAAAATAGGAAAAATGGCTAATGAACAAAAACTTGTCAAAAACAATACAGTAAGAATACATTAATCATCTATTACAACTTATCCATCTTACATATGCTCCCCCTTACAATATGATTTCATACCTTAAAATTTTATCTTCTCCCCTTTACCTTATTTACAATTTTCTTATGCATCTTCTTCCCCTTTGAGATCACTGACAAAGGTTGGAATGTCAAAAACTGTCAAAAATACTATCAAAAAGTCTGTAAACATCTACCTTAAAGATGATGCTTACTTTCGTATAGTCATAAAACTTTCCTTAAGAGTATTCATACCTTTTGTCAATGTATCCCTAGCTAATTCAACATAGGTGAAAATTGCACACAATCTCAACTGCATTAAGATCAGAGTATAAAAGTTTGAGTAGCTGTCCTTGGCTTTGACACACTCGTCCAATTGTCTCTCAAAAATAGATATTTCCAGAGCGATAGACTGTTTGAAATATGATAATCTCTTCAAAATCTATTCTTTCCAAAGTTCTAGTTTCCTAATATCATTATGAATACTAGCCACTTGTCCTTCAAAGTTGTCAACTTTGTTGGAAGGTTGTTGTATCTAGTTAGATAGAGCCTCTAGCTCACTCAACTTTCCTTCAATATTACTATCAAGATCCTTGGTCAACTTATGATATGGGGTACACTTATTGTACAATACCTTTCCATCTTGTTGACATTTCTAAAGTTCCTTGATAGAAGTATCAAGACTTATCAAATCATTCTTAATATTCTAACAAATAGGTCTAAATAGATTAGCATCATGTGAAATCTAGGCTTTTGACTCTACCACATTCAACAAATTTGTAAATTCTTCATCAAATTACTTCAACACTACTTGTGCCCTCTGTTTAAGATTTTCTTTTGTACGTTGGACTGCCAAAGTACTATGTAATCTATCAATAACCTCCATCAAGGTTCTTTGCAAGCTCTTCCATTTCCTATTCTTCTCCATAAGTTTTTGTGAGAGATGAGATCAAATCAATTTGATCATCATCATCACTTGTTAGGCTAGCAAGAAGAAGTGGAGTAGATGAACTAGATGGTTTAGATTCATCTTCCCTTTACTTCTTCTTAGCTACCTCTTTGACTCTTCTCTCTTCTTTCTCTTTCTCTTCCTTTTCTTTTCTTTCCGTCTCTCTCTTTTCGTCCTCCTATATTCTCTTCTTCCATTCTTCCTCTATTTTCCTCTTCTTTTCCTCCTCAACTCTTCTCTTCATTTCTTCTTCAAGCAATTTCTACTTGGTTTCTTCTATTTTCCTCTTTTCTTCTTCTAATAGCCTCTTCTCCTCTTTAGTTTGTTTTAATTGGTATTGAATAATCTCAGCATGAGATTATGGCTATTCAAAAATCTCAAAAGGGTTAGTATCATCAATGTTAATAGTAACATTGGTTTGATCAATCTATATTATGTCACCACTTACTGATACTTCTAAGGTTCTAGGTGCTAGTGAAGGTGTTGCCTCAGATTTTGTCATCATTTCACTGATAGTTGCAGCTATTTCACTTCTTATCTTATCATTCTTACCCACCATAAATAAAAATGGTCTCACCTTGTTTCTTAAGTAAGGTTCCAGACTGCTCAACAAATTTGTAACTTCTTCTTTATCATCAGTTTTGCATATAGTCCTTATCATAGACTTCCAAGGTTCTATGTCCTCTTCTTGAGCTGGTGTCTTCTTCTCAATAAGTTTGTCATAGACTTTCTAATTTACCATGCCTTTAATATCCTTGAGTTTCAAATTGTTAGGAATTATATATCTCACAGTAGAGATATCAATCTAATCATTCTCAATATCATTATACAAGTCATAAAATTTGTTCATCTGAACAAAGTCCGTTCATTAGCAATGGTTGAATTAATCTTCTCTATCTTCAGCTTCCAGTGTTGCCAAGATTTTCCTATTGAATATTTAGAAGTAGTTACTTTCTTTGCCTATTTAGCTTCTTGTTCTTGTTCTTGTTCTTTACTAGATTCTACAATTGTCAGCAATGTCTTATGTCTTTTACTTGGTCTAGTGGCTTGTTGCTTAACCATTTTTGTCTTTGTAGTCATAGCTTCCACTAATCTCTTTAATTTCCTCTTTGGCTCACTTGGTTGTACATATGACACTGCAACATATGGAATGCTTTTTTCTAAAGATGTCTTTGCAATAGACACTGATAAAGGTTGTACATACATTATAACTTGCTTCATAGTCTACCTATTTGCCTGTGACTCACTTTTAGTCATACTAGCCTCTGATAAATCTTTCTTCATTATTGTTTCTATCTTCTTTTGAGATGCTTTCTCTAAAGATGCTTGATGAGCTAATTGGGTAATCTTATCATAAGTCTCAAATCTATTCTCAACTTGGTCCTCAAAATTCAACAATAAATCAATGTAACCAATTGCTATATCATCACTTAATTCATAACCTAAGGGATCAAGAAATGTTTCCCAATGTTCTACTACTTGAATATAAGTAAAATCTGTATCAACCATAACACATATGTCATCTTTAAATATTTCTACAATTGTAGGTGCAATTGTAAATCTTTGTCTCATGTCATTTAAAAAAAATTTCATTATCAAATTCCCACTATCCAAGATTTTATCTATTGGATGTCTTCTACGTACATCTGTAATCTTCTCCATGGTACATTTCTCATTACTTATAATCTTTGTAACTGATAAGTATGTGAATCTTTTAAGTACATGATAAAAAATATAAGTGATTAATCACTAAAATCTAAACACACCATTCTTAGTCCTTTTAATTTTCTCCAGGTTCTCAAGAAGTTGTATTCTTAGAATTTCACTAAGGTTAACTTTTTCCTTCTCAACACATATCTTATAGGCTATATAGATGAATTTGGTTAACAATTCATTAGTCTTAGAACTTGCACATATATAGTAGGCAATGATTTTGCTTAGGAATCTTACATCATCTTATTTAATGGTGCTACTCACCATGTCCTTTCCATTATAAACTACTTTTGTGTAGCTCTCAACCTTCTTCTTAACAAGTTTCTCGCCTATACGTACACTACCCTATTTGCTAAAAATAGTTACCTCATGAATAAGGTTGGCTATAATATCAACTAGATTGTCTTCCATCCATAGTTTTCTAGCATGTATTTACTTAGTATGATCTGAGTCCATTCATTAGTGTCCAATTCTCAACAGAATTGATATTTGAATAGGTCTAGTTCTTTCAAATGTTCAAATCCAAGCTTCATAGTCATATGATGATTAAAGACTAATTCCATATCTTTATTCTTATACTCACTCCCAATAGATTCAAACTTCTTGTTAAGATAACTTCCTACATCTTCCAAATATACTACATTGTTCGAAGTAATGGTTAATGCTGAATAAGGGTTTCCTTCTATGGGTTTCACAAAAACAACCTTCAATTTCGGGCTCTCCTCATTATTAACATCATGAATTATAGAAATATCCATGATTCTATCAAATATTAACTTTATCAAAGGAATTCTATGAATAAATGATAAAATACATCTTTCCAAAAATAGGGTTTACTTCAAAATCACCTTATCAAGTCACTTCTAAGTACTATATGCTTCGGATGTAATTGCCATGAAGGGGTGATCAAGTATGTACCTCCATTTTATTCATCAATTTGAACTTGCATTAATTGCATACTTTGCAAACATGAAAAAGTTGTCAATTACATTCTGAAATCAAATATCTGCTCAAGATGTTCTATCCAATCTTCAGATGCTACCCAAGGTTTACCATAGCTTCCTTCCATCATGACAATGCTCCAGAAAAATTCTCTTCATGAAATTATCTATAAAAACATAGTTTTCATCTTCTACTATAGAATTAACTTTCTTTGTAATAATAGTAACTCTTAATTCGTTCAAAACAAGTTCTGATAAGCTCCAAATTTCAAGTGAGCTTAGATATCATCTAAGCTTATATTAATACACCTTTTCAAAACTTCACTACCCATAATTAAATCTCTGAGTAAAGTTTCAAATTCTAGTGTTGTGAACAAGCTTAATTCAACGTAGTTGAATCAAACTTGATTACCAACTTTGATCTTCCTGTCTCACCATCTTCTATCTTATTTTCTAAGATTTCTAATCCTTTTACAAATGCCTCATTAAGTTCTTCTTGAAGTTCACTAACTACATTTCTTTTTTCCTCATTTTCTTTCTTAGTTTCAAAGTTCCTTCCATGGTTCCTTTTATCATTTTTGATGTTTCTTCCATTGTTCTTTTTGTTTTTGAAGTTTCTTCCATTGTTCCTTCTATCTCTAAAGTTTCTTTCCATTCTACAATTACTTTTTTGTATGTCCGAAGTTGTTGTATAATTGACATATCAGAGTTCTTCTTCTAGGACTTTATTCATCAACTGGTGCATGAAAATTTCAAGCTATGTGTCCAAAGTTGTTACACTTATAATACATGATCTATCTTCTTTCTTCCTAAGGTCTTCTTTCTCTTGATGTCATCTCATTAGATCTTCTTCTATCTGTAGGGTTAGTATTTCCAAACATTCTACTATTCCTTCTATCATTATCATATTTAGATTTCCTACAATTAATTTCTTTATGACCCATACCATGAAAATTATTACAATAAAAATCATTAACATGATTAAATGACTTATTTGAACAGTCTCTTTTCATACAACCTATTTCATTACATAAAAAATACTTACCTCTAAATTCATACTTGGTTTCTTTAGGATATTCCACTTACTTTGGTTCATCCAATATCTCAAATTCCTTGTCTTGATTCAATCTTATCATCAAATTTATCTTTTTCTTTAAGATCTAATCTATTTTTAGGTTTCTTTGTTGCTTGCATTGAATTAGTTCACCTTTCATAATAGTGTTGTACTTATGAAGTTTTTAATGATCTTCTTTCAATGTTTCAAATTCAAATTTCTTTTTTGCTAGACTTGCTCACAGATCTATATCCTTAGTCTTTAATTCAAATTCAACTTTGCTAGGATCATTCTTCAAAGTCAAATTTAGATTGGTAATCTTCAATTCATGCTTCAAGATCTTGTACTTTATCTTTATCTTTGAATAATCATCATCACTAGTTTCAAATTTAGTAGATTTAGGCTTGGATTTGAGATGTTCAATCTTATCCTTCAATTTTTGAATATATACTTTGGAGTCTTCATATCTATCCTTCAGCTTATCTCTTTCTTCAGTAAGGAGATCAATTTATTCAAGTGCCTCTTCATGGTTCTTCATCAATTGTTCCATATCCATAGGGATCTTACTCAAGCTATTAAGCCTCTTCTGAGTAACTGTGCTTTGATACCAATTTTTAGAAATAGGAATTACTAGCGGGGGGGGGGGGGGGGATGAATCAATAATTTATAAACTTTAGTCGCCAACTAAATTTTATTTATCCATACATAAGAAACTAATAAAGTAATGTTGAACAATAATAGTATCCATGCACAAAGATAACTCATAATGCCATATTTTGTTAACTAGGGAAACCCTAACCAAGGGAAAACCCTAGTGGGGATGATACCCACTAGATAATAAATTGATATATGTTCCTTGCTAGAGGATGGAACCTGTAAGGAGTCAATAAGAAAATTTAGTATAGAGAGTCCCTATTAGGAGTTGTAGTATAGTAGATGCAAGATGAGCCCACTGCCCAAACATGCACTTCCAATTACAAGAAGAGCTCACTACCTAAAAAACTAATTAGTCTTTAGGAATATAGATTCTTCCTCAGTTCGATCTTAGATCACAAAATCATCTTCAAATATATTGCTTCACAGAAAGTTTGCATATCATAATACATGACTTGCTTGCACACATACTTTCCACTTTTGAATTTGCAAGATGTCCTTTGCATAAATACCATGCCTACAAAAATTGCTACTAGGTCAGCTAAGACTATAATATACTTTTCCAATTGAGAGTAAACATCTAGGATGTCAGCCGTAATTGTTCAAGTAATTATTTTGTAAACAAAATAATTCCTTTC
This sequence comes from Cupressus sempervirens, assembly GCA_028749045.1. NCBI lineage: Eukaryota > Viridiplantae > Streptophyta > Pinopsida > Cupressales > Cupressaceae > Cupressus > Cupressus sempervirens. Next base: position 714,429,342 of record CM053784.1, read on the forward strand.
CTTTAATTCCATTGTCCTGTTTCATTGGTAAAACACAAATATCTCTTTTTTATACAATTTACATTGATGTTTGAGGTTATGCACATCATCATCAACATGTATACTATTTCCATGTAACTTCGCTAGTCATAATATGGTGTCAGTAACAAGTTATATATATGAATATGTACATGCTTGACTTTGATGCAAGTTGTGAGTACTAGGCATCAACTTCCCTAAATTACTAGGATGAGCATGCCCTATCATATTAATTCAATGGTAAGAATGAGAAGATAATGATTAGGTCCAATCCTAACCATAGCCTATTTGCTTGTCTTGCAAGGAGGACTTGTAACTAATTGTCCACCTATTTTAAACCTACAAGTTTATCTTTGTGTGTTTTGTTGAGTTTCGATTTTGATTGGTTTTTCTTATGTGGATTTGACTATGTTATTTTTTGGTAAAAGGTTTAATTATGATATTTAAATCAATCACATAGTATTAGAATTATTAAATATTATTTAAATAAAATGACAAATTATAATATTGAGATATTTAATAATTGGGCAATTACATTAATTAAATATTTATTTTTTATTTAAAAGACTTGATTTTAAAAGCCTAAATGTGAAGTTGAAGAATAGATAAATTAAAATATTAAAGACTAAATATTGATTTATCATGAATATTTAATCAATGATAATAAAATTAGAGTTGCACATATTTAGTGGACTTTAATTATTGTTAATGATTAAACTAATTATATGCAATTTAATTGCACATTAATTAATAAAATAAAAATAAGATTTTTAAGTGGGAATAAGATATTTAATTTAAAAGAAAGGATATTTATTTATTTTATTATAAAAAGATAAATCTATTTTTAAAAAGAAAGTAAATAAATAAGAATATTTATTTATTTAATATTAAAAGAAGGAAGAAAAAAAGAAATTATGTATTTCTTTTCTTTAAAAAAGTAAAGTGATTTTATTTATTTTTAAAAAACATAAGAATTTTTAAAAAAAAAATTCTACTATTTTATTTTAGTTGAGTTACCTTCTTTTGTAAGTTTACTCATTTTAGAAACTTTAGTTTTATTAGTTTTATTTATTTATTTTTCTTTATTAAGAGGCCATTCTGGTCAGGGAGAAGAGTTTTGAAGAACAATAATATAATTTAGAATAAAGATTTTAGAAGATTAGGTATAGGTTATGCATTCAGATTTTTAAGTAAAATATTTTTTTCAAAGCTTGGGAGTAAAGTCTACAATTGGATTTTCTTGTTCTTCTTAACAAATCAACTTGGTGTTTGAAGCTAGGGGTTTTAAAATCTCTTTGCAATTTCTGTTGGAAAAATTGCCTTCTCTATTTTTTCCTAATTGTGAATAAATTTGTTTGCAATTACTTGTGTGTCAGTTTTAGGGCTTGAAACATGTGATGTTGCTATAACTTTTATTTAATATATTTTATAAAAAATGTAAAGATACTTTTAGAAACCATTTTGGATTTTATTTAACATACCTAAAAATAATATCTGATTTTTTTGTATAGACATGGTGAAATATTGGTTGTCATGCTAAAACTAGGCTTATTTGAGCTTGATTCTTCAAGTAGAGACACACGAACACGCACTTTTAACATTTGTAAAATATATATTTAGGAAAATATACTCCTTTTGATTGTAAATAAGTCTATTATGAATATGTTTCTTGATTTTCATGAAGATCCAATAGTTCAAAGAAAAGTTGTACTCTTTCTTCTAAATTGGTAACCTTCAAATTCGAATAGTGTTGCTAGGAAGATTTACATTTTACACCATTCAAATGAACTTTTCTTTTAGATTCATAATAATAAAAATGTGTAAAATTAAATTATCTTTCCATATATATAGGTTGTAGATCCCTATCATTCCATATGAGATTATAAAAATTAAATTACCAGATGATTTACATAGAGAAAATGCATAAAAACTCACTGTTATGAACTTTAGAAATATTTTATCTTTATTGTTAAATATTATTGATTTAAATAATAATAATAATTAATTATAAACTTACTATATAAATAACATATCAAATTTATCTACACTTATATACCTTTTACACAATCAAATAAAGCTTTTGAAAACAATCTAATCCAAATCATTCAATGGAACCTTGTATTATTTGATGCATGTTCATTTGAGGTTTTGTGGTATTTTTTTTGTGATGGGTTTTCAAAATTTTAATGTGATATTTTATTCTGTGATGGCTTTTATGTAAACGATTTAGTTAGCCAAACTAGGATGTGCACTAGAGGCATCTTTTAAGATTTCTTTTATGATGATTGCTTGACTATATGCCAAGATGTACTTTGTGATTCAAAATTGAGGCTTATGTTTATGAGATTTTTTTGGTGAGAAAATATGATGACTTGGGTTTTGAGAACTAAATTATTTTTGGGTTCCCTTTAAGGAACTGAGTTCTATCATTATGGGTATTGTGGTATGGGACACAACTATGATTTACATGGTTAGGGGAGATTGTCTAGGTACTTGTCTTTTGGAGTGTCTTGCAATAGGGCTCCAAGATTCAAAGTGGTCGGTACTAGTGTAACCTATGTAAGTTTTATAATAAGTGATAACATAGTAATTAAAATATATTTCCTAGCCCTTTTCCTTGAGATACATTAAAAAGATAAGTTAGAGATGTGCCTAGCCCATACCTTGGGTGCCTATATAGGCTAAGGATAGTGATGGGATGATACCTAGTGAGAGGTATGACTAGTTTTCCTCATCTCCTCGAGAGGGTATTCTGTCTCTGCATGTGTTACATTGAGGGTCCATGATCTAGAATGACCAATCCAAGGTAACTCAAGTAGTTTGACCATGTGATCAAACTCCCTAGTATGTAGCCCAAGTCTCATACATAGATTTTGTATTTGCCTCTGGTGGTGTAGTTATTGGTGTTGTTTTTATTGTTGGTGTTTAATTTCATTGATGGTGATTAGTTGTAGTGCCTGCCCTCATTCACATCTTTCTGGAGACATTGTTGTTATTATTATTAGACTATGTTAGACTAGTTTTATGTTGATGGATTAGTAGTATTGTTTTGAGACTATCAGACATTATGTTATGGATTTAGTGGATATATGATGAGATCATTTAGACTTTACATTTCATGTATGCATGATGATCATTATATTGCTTTCAGTTATGATGATGATTAGTTAGATGGTTTATTATCTCATGTGTTTTATTATGGATACTTACCCCATACTTGCATGTGTATGGTGTGCGTGTTTGTTCTTATTGTATGGCATTTTTGATGTGGTTAAGAAAGGGAGCCGTAGTCACCTGCTAGTCAGGATCTACACGATGCACCACTTCCTGCCATTGCCTATTTAGCTTAGTATCATATATATATTGTATGTACATGCATGGTTTTTATGCAGGTTGCAGGTATCGGGTATTGACTTCCCTAAATTGTCAGGATGAGCATACCCTATTACATTATCTCAATGATAAGAGAAGGGAGATAAATTCTCAAGTCCAAATCCCAAACCCTTAAACCAATTGTCCTAGTGAGGTAGGATAAGTATCTGGATATTTTACCCACCGAATGTGTCAGATGACATATTTCGTGATTTTTAACCCTTTACACTGATTTTGTGTGAATTGTTCTATGATGGGTTTTTATATTTTATCTTGGAGATCTATGGTGAATTTTCTATTAATTAAGTCTTAATAAATAGATTTAATTAATTAATTAATTATTTGGAAAAAATTAATATAATATCACGATCTTTGATATTTTGATTATAATTAATTAAATGAGAATTAATTGAGAAAAAGAATTAAATAAAAGAAAATTAAAAATTAAAAAAATTAATAATAATTATAAAATAATAATATAGTAATAAATAAATAATAATAATAAAAGTTATAAAAATTAAAATGGAAGTTATATAAAAAAATTAAATAAGAGTTATAAGCTTGTCTAGGAGTTAACGCACCTTTTCATTTCTCATTTGTCAACAACACGGGGGTTAGTGCACCAATTAAGCACATGGTGTCTACAACCTTATGACTCATCTAGAAGGTGGAAAAAGGCACATGCTTAGTTGGTGACACCTTCTAGTTGTTTCTAGAGACATTCTAGGTGCTTCCTGAGAACTCTTTATATTCAGGCATTCCTAGAAGCTTAGATATAGTGTTTGGAGAGCATTTTGGAGCATTGGAGGACTCGGGAACTTTGGAGAAAGAAGGAGCTTTCTCTGTAGGTCTTTTGAGGGAGGCGAATTAGCATTAGAATCCAGGTAGACTCTTGTGATTTTACTTATGCTATTTTCGCATCATGCACTTCCTGTCTTCTTCGTGTCTTCCATATGTTTTCTGAAGATTTTCCTATTTTAATTGTATGCATTCTCAATTTGGGTAGTTAAAATTTATTTGAGAAACCTTATATGTGTAGATCTGAGGAGATTACAAGGCTAGGGTTTAAATTTATAGCCAAATCCATTAGATGAATTATTGGATAAATTTTGTGATCAAATAGTTTATAGAAAATTTTTGAATATTGAAACCTTTAAATAAATTGTGTATATGTTCATTGTAAAATATACATGTTTATATTTTCGAATCTACATACATATACATACATACATACATACATACATACATAAATACACACACACACACATATATATATATATATATATATATATATATGTTGTGATACTTGATTAAACTCTGCGAGTATATATATATATATATATATATATATATATATATATATATATATATATATATATAAATATACATATATATATATATATATATATATATATATATATATATATATATATATATATATAAATATACATATATATATATATACATATATGTGTGCGTGTGTGTGTGCATATATATATATACATATATTGAATAATCAGATATTATAAATCGCAGTGATAAAACTTTATTAAAATTCTGAATCACAAATTGCATCAATGGGAAACATTATATATATATATATATATATATATATATATATATATATATATATATATAATTGCAAATCACATTGGGAGGGGCATGTATGGTATCCCATACCCCCGCGGGTTGCAGAGACCTACCATCGCAGGACTGCGACGATAGGGGTACATTGTACTCGCTGTCGGCATAGTGCCTGTGGCTGCAGGTACTACGTACCGCGACGAGGGGGATTATATTTATTTTTTTTTTGTTTTTTTTTAATATGGTCATTGGGGGTTATGTGGATTGAAATCGATTTTCATAATTTGACTTTTATATTTTATTTTTATAAAATGTTATTATTGTATATTATAATATATGTATTTTATATATATATATATATATATATATGTATATATATATGTATATATGTATATGTATATGTATATGTATATAAGTATATGTATATTAGTTATAAATAATTACTTTATTAAAATAATTGTATAGATGGATCATTCTGTGAAAGATAAATAATTTAAAAATATGAATAATAACTTATCAATTATTATTAAAATGAAGAGATATTAATAATTAACTTAATTAAACTTAGTTTAATTAAGGTTAATTATTAGAACATGTTATAAATCGAAGTTTTGAAATATGCAAATTTTGTTTGATAATATTGGATTCATTGGGAATGTCATTTTTTCAAACAATGTTTATATAAACAAAATATTATTAGATCAATTAGAAAATTGAGTCTAATGGTTTTTGGGGAGAAACTTTTATCTATCAAACAAATGTATGGCTTAGGTAAAACGTGCAATTTCTCCACTTGATATCTAGATTGGAAAACACACTTAATTCAATTATGTAATTTTAGCAGAACTAAAACATGTGTTTGCATTGTGTATTCTTTATGCTATTTGTTTTAGGTTTTGGGTTGACTAGTGTTGACCAGTTATAGGACGTCTACCAGAGGCTTGGGGGTTATGATTGTGATGTCATGATGATGTCTTATTTTTTTATCTTTATTAACCCAACCATGGTTATGTGATGGAATGCTCTATGTAATGTTTGCAATTACTAATAGTTATAGCTGTAATCCTTATGTATGAGACACTTGACTTAATCATTTTTGAGTCATTGATTAGTTATCCTTGGTTTATTTTCTAGTCGCCATGATGGGACTAAAATGTTGTTTTATGATGTCATGTTGTGACATGTTTGACTCAACCATTTTGGAGTCTTCGATCAGTATGATTTGAGATATATTTTGGTTATTGAGAACCAATGGATACTTTTGATTATCAGTGATGCTTCAGTTGCCAATAGAGAGCTGTTGTGGTCATGATTTTCTATGGATGCTTGCTCATGGAGATTTGATGCCTTTATTGTGCATATTTGATGTTCTTATTATGAATTATGTTTTATGATTTTGAGATTTATGATTCCATGAGCTTAGGGTAGGTTATCTGCTTGTAGTGTCGGGAAGTGGCTTACAATGGGGGCTAGGGCCCTAAGAGGCTACCAGGGTAACTCATTGTAAGTTGTTTAAAAAGTGAAAATATTCACACCTAATACTAACTAAATGAACCTAAAAAGATAATTGTTTTGTTCTCGCCCATGCCTCGAGTGCTTGTATAGACTAGGATGGGAGTAGAGAGAATGCATGGTTGCGACCTTGCATTTTGTAGTATGCCTTGTCAGTATGAGAGGATACTAGTAGCCGCATGAGGATTAGTAGGGACCCGTGGAGTTTAGCTAACTGCCAGGGTAACTTCTACATCATATTTTTGATGACACTTTCTCGCTTGCATAGTAGGTTCCTACATGTCTTTGTGTGCCTCTAGGAATTAGATGTCGGTTTTGTGTTTGGAACCTTTGAGTTAGTAAACTTTTAGGATTCTTGGACTTATAGCAATTTATGCTTGTGATTTTGGATAGCCTGTTTGGGACTTGAGATTATCTCCTCAGCATGGTGGGAGTGGACCACTTAGGTACCATGCGGTTAGGTGGTATTGTTTTTCCACTCTTATCATTTGAGAACCATTAAGACATCGTGGTTGATGCGTCCTTCGTGATGGTGTATATGTATCCTTTCATTGATGATTAGCATATGTTAGATGATGTTATCTTATGCTTTTATTTGCATGTTAGATTATTTTCTGCATATGATGTAGTATATGTTAGGAGTGACATTCCTACTATGCTAATACCGATGATCTCTTTAGTGATTTGGAATGTTACGTACAGAGGGATGGCTAGGGCCCACGATGGTCTAATGATGCTATTAACGGTTGGGAGGAACTATGCACTTAGTTTATTGTGTTTGATCTTTTATGATGAATGTTTATATCTTCTATGATGATGTATCATGTGATTATCTTTACTTTGATGTATCATGGATTAGAATAGGATGATGTACTTTATTCCACATATGTGTATTCTTTTAAGCTTTTCATACCTTGTGACTTGTACAGTGGATGATTGAGCAATTAGAAATATAATGTATAAACATTGGACTTATCATTATTATTTCATGTGGTTGTTGTATTAGATGGATTCAATAATGTTAGTTGATTTAGATGTAATTCAATGTTAAGGGATCCTTAAAGAATGTAATCTGTTGTGTATGTTATGTTTACTTTTAGATGGACATTGCTATTGCTTCTATTATTGTGTATAAGTTATTTGTGGTATTTACTTTTATGTTTAACAAAAAAAAAAATACTACCAAACTTAGTGAAATTCTAGGTTAATTCTTTGGATCCCTTGGTGGGGAATTACATTAGTGATTCATGGTGTTTGTACTTGATGTAGGGGTATCTGAGGGTCAAGGTTATTGACTTAGATGTGGGTTTTGGTTGAGATTTACTTTCGAGGGTCATAACTTTTGACTCAGATGTGAGTTTTGGCTAAAATTTTATAGGAAATTGCATTAGAAGGAGTTATTTGGATTTTCAATGAGCTCAACTCAATAGGTGGCCATTTCAACATCTTTTTGGAAGCTTGAAATCTTATTTTGACCTTTTCATTTGGCTTTTTATGTTTTTCCAATTTTTTTAGAAAGTTGTTTTTGTAATAAATCTGAAATCATATTTTTGATTTCATTGATTAGTTGGCAATTCATATTGTCTTAGTTGGGGGATTTTCTTGGGAAAAATTAGGATTCATAATATGAGTTTTAAAAATTACCAAAAATGGAAAAATCCATTTTTCCTAAAAATCTGCCAAATATGATAATTTTTGGAATTGCAGTAAGTAGGTGTTTGTTTTCATTAGAGAGATAGAGTAGAGTTGTGAAAGTTATAATGATGAGTTATTGTATTCTAAAACATCTGTCTTGTGTCAATTTCTGAATTATTCTTTAATGAGATTGGGATAAATTAGTACTTTTGATATGTGCCTTTTGACTTGGGGTGGATATCTTTTGTGGACTTTATCTCGTAACTTTGGTACTTGATATATACTTGGCATATGTATGTTGACTTGGTATGTGGTGTTGGTATTGGGTGAGTGTTCTTTCATCTTTTGTTATCTTTTCTTCTTGAGTAGTTTGTGTTACCCTTGAGGTAGATTTGGCTATTAGGATTCCTTGCCTAAGAATGTTTAATGGTTTGATTTTCCATATGTGGATCATTCATTATCTTCCCTCTATGGTGGGAGTGGAAGCTTAACTAGGTAACCATGCAGTCGAGAGGTAGTGACTTCTTACCGTTTGGGTCCCCCTCATATTTATAGATGTTGGAAGGTTAATGATGCAGTTGTACCCTTATTATTCTTATCCCTCTCTTAGAGACTTCTATTTAGTTGATGTATTTATATGTTATCATGTATCTTGTATTTTGATGTACTTGTATCTATTCTCACATTACCTATGGCATGTGTAGTGGATGCTATCCATTAGATGCATTTCATTGTATTGTTGTATTCATGCATTTTCTTATGAGGTTACTATGTCATATTTTTATGATTATGGACATTGTACTTATGACTTGAAAAATTAATAAAAAATCTTAAATGTAATCAATGTGAAGGAACCCTTGAGGAATGAAATCTATATTGTAATTGAATGTTTAAATGTTGTGTTTGTGTATATTGCTTCCGTATTGTTACTTTGATGTTGTATAAACTTTAGAAAAAATAGTTTAGCAAACATTGTAACATATTAGGTTTATTTATTTTGGGTTCCTGAGTGGGGCATTACACACACTTGAAGTCCTTTTTGATTAAAATATCCTTTTACTTTTCTTTTCTCTACCTAATTATTTATGCATAATGCTTTTAAAAGTAATTTATTATTTTAATTGATAATAATAAAATCCCATTATTTAAATGTAACTCTAATTTAATAATTATTAATTAAATAATTCCAATGAATCAATATTAATTCTTTAATATTTTAATTATTTTTTAATCTAATCTCTCAAATTAGACTTTTAAATTAAAGTATATATTTAATTAATTTATAATTAAATAAATGTCATGATATTTTAATATTTTATTTTAATCAAATATTGTTTAATAATTCTAATATCATAAGATTAATCCAAAAGTCATAATTAAATTATTTACCAAGTAAACCACATAGCCAGAATAACATAAAGATAACATAAGCACGATCAATCAAAACCAAAATCAAACAACACATGCAAAGATAAATTCACGAGTTTAGAAAGGGTAGATAGTCAAATACATGTCCTCCTTAGGACAAGTAATTAGGCTATGGCTAGGATTGAACCTAGACATTATGTCTAAATTCTTACCATTGATTTATTGTGATAGGGCATGTTCATCCTAACAATTTAGGAAAGTTGATGCCCAATACCTACAAACCTATATAAAATATGAGCATGTAAATGTGCACATATATCTAAGATAAATATGAAATGATGGGGAGTGGTGCACCATGTAGATCTCAAGTAGCAAGTACCAATGACTCTCTCCCTCAACCATATCAGAGATGCCAAACATAAATGTAAAAAAGACACACACACACACAAATGTCATACACTTACAAGTATGAGGTAAGTATAATAGTAAATCTTGAATATAAATAACATCACAAGGACATAATAAAAATCTTTTGAATAGACATCATATGACATCACCATGAAATTAATTTCATGAACTAAGAGAAATTAAAGTGTCATCATTGTAAGTAGGCAATCATTACTACCAAGCATAATCAATTACTCAACATATGAAAGTATTGTATTTCAAATATCAATTAAGGGGTAACAAATTTCACAAAAGATTCATATAGGATTTTAGCAATGCATTGTACAATGATAGAAAGGGACATGTATTATAGAAAAACATTGGCTATATAAAGGATGAGCAAGAAGAGTGGAGCTGATGATTATTAGAGATAGCCAAGCGAAGATAGAAGAGTAACAACATAGAAGAGAGGCAAATAAAGTGTGAGGGAAAGTGAGTTGCATAAAGTGTATGTTGATCAAAAATTAAAGAGGAGTGCAAAGGAGAAGATTGAGCAAAAAGGATATTTGAACAAGCAAAGGTAGTTACTATTTGAAACAAATCATTTCATTGTTACTTTCTAACCATTGTACCATAAATATCTTAACTGAGTGGATCCAACAGTCCTATTTGTAAATCCTTGTAAGGTGTCATTCTAATAAATTTACTAAGTCCTTTAGTAAGGTCACTCATGAATAGAGTAAACAAATCTAGGTAATCTTTGGTGAAAATACCCTAACAAGGTCTCATTCAACAAATGCGTTTTTAACCTTTAACATGGTTGGTTCTTAACTAAGCTCACTTTAGAAGAGTGAATTTATTTGTGGGTGACGATTCCCATGATGGTTTTTACCCAAATTAGGTTTCCACTAAATTGGTGCTAATGTGTCATTGGTTGTGATGCACATTCTTTCATTTGTTTATTTGAATTAGTTTTTATCCAAATTAGGTTTCCACTAAATTGGTGCTAATGTGTCATTGGCTATTATGCATGTCCTTTCATTTGTTTATTTGAATTAAGTTGTAATATTCTATTATCTATTGTTGGTCAATTGCATGTTTAACTAAGTTATCCACTAATAAGTTTTAAAGGGTACAAAATTATTATAAGGAATAATTATAATTGATTCACCCCTATCCCCCACCCCCCCATTTATCCAACTTAGAGTCATGGTCTCTTGCTTGCAAGATCTACACAATGTATTGATCTCCACCATTGTATGATGTATTTATGTATGAATGGGTGTATGCATGTATGTATATGTGTATATAAATGTATGTATATACATATATGTTCTTGCTTAACTTTTATAAAGATTGAAGTGCCATGCACTGTCTTTCCTTGCTACTAGGATGAGTGTGACATATCACATTATCTCAATGGTAAGATAGGGGAGATAATGTATACAAGACTAAATCCTAACCTCAACCATATTTTGTCTTGAAATGGTGAACAATTATTTGGGTGACTACCTTATTTTATTTTAGTAAACTTACTAATCTATAAACTAGTATTTACAAGTCTTATAACTTAGTCCAAATCAAATTTAATTCTTGATCAAGGCCCAATAAATATGTGGCTATGTATTTTTAACCTTAAAAATTACAAGGATTACATTTTAAAAACAATAATCTATCTATATTTAATTACATAAAAATAATGAAAAATAAAAACTAAGAGAAATGAGAGATTAAGTATGACATAGAAAAGACACAAACACTTCATAACAAAGTTTGTTCGGGCTATTACATCTTTGGGTCCGCTTCTCAATTTAGGGACCAATTTATTAATGTTTCCAGGAAAAATATCTTATTAAAACACCTAAGCTATAAGTCTTCATAGTGTCCTTACTTGCACTTGAAGAGTCTTCACAAAGTCTTCATGCTTACAAAATCTCTCAAAAGAGGAAAATCCTCCCCCCCTTTAACAAAAATATCTCCTTAAATGCTCTAAAATTTTCCAAGTCTATTTACTTGAATTATTTCTTCAAGTCCCCCTTATGAAGAAAAATAATCCCCTTTTATACAACATTACATGCCAAAATAGGAGTTTAACCATAATATTCCCATATCTCCTATAGAAAGTAAAAATCTTTGAAAATCCCTCTTAAATAAAAAATAACACTGACATAACTCTTCAAATAATAAAATCCAAACCATAATAATCCTGTAATGAACAAGTGTGTTCTCTTTTCCTAAAGATAATCCTTGCATTTTTTGATTTGTTAGTTTAGGCTCCTACATAATTGACCAACCTATGCCAAATAAAAATCCAAAAAATAAAATCATGAAAATTTTGTTAGTGTAGTTTGTTGAAGCAGGAAATAGCTTGCTAGTGGTTAGGAGTTCACATCCTAACTAGGCTACTTTTAGTTTGTTAAACCCCCAGTTACTTTCAAGTTGACTTTGGTACACTTACAATGCAAAATCAATCATGTAACATGGGGTTAGAGGGGCACGTTAGTAACAAAAAGGTTCCAAGTTTGAACCTCAATGATGAAAACTTTGGATAGTTAAACAACTAACCTTGAAGCAAAAGCCACCAACCTTGGAGTGGTGTTGTATTGTACTATATTATGAAATTTTCTCCAATGAAATATCCAAGACTAGTCTTATAATAGGAAGATCTTTGATAATATAGTTGCTCATAAATTTTCTCACTACTAGAATATAACTTCTTCGACTATTTCTTAGCTTGGATTAATTCTCATTTCACAATAGTAATGTATTTCTCAAGTTTTGCATGATCTATTTTTATAGAATCAAGTTCAGATGTCACTTTTGTAAGATGGGATCTTAGATCTACATTTTCAAATTTTAGATTTGATTCAATCTTGCTATCATCTTTCTTCAAACTTAGCTTTAGTTCAATAATCTTCAATTCATGCTTCAAAATCTCATTTTCTTTCTTTAAGATTACTACCTCATCACTATCTTTTGTCTTCTCACTAGGTTCTTTTCTAGATTTTAGATGATCATTCTTGTCTTTGAATTTGCCAATGTAGTCTTTTGCATCTTCATACTTTTCTTTTAGATTATCTCTATCTTCAGTAAGAATATCAATTTGTTCAAGGGCTTCTTCAAGATTCCTCTATAACTATTCCATATTCATAGAGATCTTACTCAAGTTGTTAAGCCTTGTCAGAGTAACTAGGCTCTAATACCAATTGTTAGAAATAGGTAATACTAAGAGGGGGAGGTGAATCAAAATTCTAAAAAAAATTTCCCAGAATTGAATATTGTTAATTATCTTATAACATGCATATGAAAGTAAACTTGCTCATTTCTTCAATTGTGATTATGTTTAAATCAAACTTTGGTAGCTCAATCACCTCACCTAAGCTTTCATCCTCAAATGATGTAACATCAACGCTCTTGGGTGTGTATGAACTTGACCTTGATATTTGTAATGGTTTTTCCTGTGTTCTTAGCCTCTGAAGAGTGTGACTGCTAAGAGGAGATGTAGTAACTAGAAATGTAACCATAGTCTGTATTGCAATTTTCTCCTTATGTTCAGTAGTTAGCTTCAACTCTTTAGTCTTGTCTCCTTCCTTTTGGACTTCACCCTGTGATGGTGGAATAGGTAAATGAATTTATTCTAGGCCCTTATGCACTTCTATTCTATCCTTATGAGAAGTCATTAGGGATGGTATACCTAAACTATTTATACTTGGTAGTGATGTACCTGTTGGTTGTGCTTTTGTCTCGTTCATCTAAATCATAATTGTTGGCATTACAGATGGTGTCTTTTTTGTATCAACTTCCTATTCAAGGTTTACACTATGATCTATATATAGATCATGTAATTACTTTTCCTCTCTCTCTTTAGTTTATGGGAGAACATTTTGTGTAGCTTGTTGCTTCTCCCCTACTGATCCAACTTCTACCTTTTGAATCTCATCGACTCTCACCAATATAGGGTTACTGCATAGAAGTGTTTCATTAGTAGATTCTTATCAAAATTTCTTCAAATAATCTTTATTCATAGGATTTCCATTCTATGATGAGTTATTAGGAACATCCTTGATACTCACTAATTCCTATTGACTCTCTTGGTCATCATGTGGGGGATTGTTACTCAACACTTGTGTAACTTGTACATCTTGTACATCTTGTTGCACTTCTTCAATTATTGCCTCCTCTATTATTCCTTCAGTTCCCTCCAAATTACCTTCCTTGAATGGGTTCACCTCTTAATCTTTCTCTTCCTCGTTCTTATTAGGTTCTTACTCTTCTCGTTCACCTTTTTGTGTGATTTCTTTAGTGGATAACCCATAAATAGTTTTCCAAATTGATTTACTTTTGGTTACCACATCTTCTATGTTCTTCTAAGAAATATGGAAAGCTCTGTATTTGGGAGATAATTTACCTTTATGCTTCTCCAATGGTTTAACAATCATCCTTTTATCCAATTTAGGCATAACTTGGGCTAGTATAGTTTCCCTTATTTGTCTCTTAGTTTGTAAGCTGAATTGCCACTTTTGCTCAACTCTATCATATAGAATTTTAGGTAAAGAGTTTGAAATCTCTAATGGAGTAGTTTTGAAATTAGAAATCATATCATATATGGCCTCTTCAACCTTATTTTTATCAACAGTCCCTAGCTTATCAAAATCAACATGTATAAAACTTGACAAATCTACATTGGTTTTAATGTTTTCACACAAGTTATCAATGTCAGAAGAGGGATTATGGCTTACCACTTTGAATTGACTCAAATAATCAAACTCTATCTTCTCCTCATCTAGATATTTCTAAGGTGTGTACTTCTTTATTAATCTCTTGAAGGTCTTTTGAGCATGTTGGCTCAATTGTACTATGTCACTTGTTCTTTTTCCTTTAGGCTTTGTAACTTCTTTTTCTTGTGACTATTTTATAATCTTCTTAGGTTTCTCCACTATTTTTTCCTTTGCTTTCCAATTTTTCTTGGAAACCTTAGGTTCTTCCTTGGTTTCTTCTCCCTTAGCACCTTCTACATTAACATCTTCATCTTCTCTTAGGCCTTGTGTTAGTTCTAGTGATACTTGGCCATATTCATCATCGTCATCATCATCATCATCATCATCTTCTTCTTCTTCTTCACCTTCACCTTCACCATATCTCTCCTCAATATTTTTGAAAAGTTTGTTCTTCTTTCTCAAAATTATAGTTTTTTTCAAGTCAATGGTTATTCTAGATTTGGTTTCATGATAGTTTCCAAAAGATGTAGCATCTTTATTAATTTCTTCTACCAGTAAGGTTGTGATTGCTACAAAGGCTTCATCCATATTGATCTCATAGGATAAGGGTTTTAACCATCGAACCCTGGGTATTGCTACTTGTACATATGTGTAATCTACATCCACTAGGAAAGACACATCATTATAATGTTGTTCTACTAATGATATAGGAATCTTCAACCTTTTCTTAATGGATTTCTTAAAATCATGAAAATAACTAGTCATGACTGACTCAAAATTGTCTCCAAGTTTCTCAATGAACTCTACAATCTATTGTGTTATTGACATGTTGGTCTTCCACACAACTTTTCCAAATGTGGAAAATGTGTTTTGCACATCTAAAAATATGTAAACAATCAAAGAACCAAACTTACAAGATGCACTTTTGGCCATCCTAATGGATTCCAGGTTTTTTGATAATTTATGTAGTTGTAATTCAGCAAGGTCATAGGAATGATCTCTCTTCACAATTTTTAACATAAATTGACTGCCATATAGGAAACACTATTTAGTAAACTAGACTAAAATAACTTATGGGAAATGACTCTATTTGCAAAGGCAATAATAGAATCTATAATAATGTCAATCAACATCCCTCACTTGTTCTATATGACACTTGTATTCTTCTTAATAACCTCCTTTGTATCACTTTGCATGCTCTTCAGTCAGTCAAGGGTAGAATACCCTAATACTCTGTGCACAATCCTCTTAGAAATATTGATTGGTCCATCCTCTAACAAAATTTGGTTGTCATGTATGCAACCTAGAACAATCTAAATCCACTCAGTTTTGAAACCCTAAGGAAAGTCTAGGGCACACATTAACTCTTTTCACTCAATAATCTTATTCTCTTCCATTAAAATGCCATTTTCACATAGCCTATTATATATCTCTCCAATTTCCATGCCTCCTACCTCTCCAATCTTTCCATTATAGCAATATTTCACATACAAGATCATAAGAACCTTTGGTGGTATCATAGCTAGTGCCCTAGACAGATCTCCCTTGTATGGGATCTCAAGAATTGCTCAAAATGAGGGCTTCTTAACATCATTGCCAATCAATTAAACATTGAAAAATTACTTCCCCTCTTTCCTAATAGTAGATGAAGAACTAGCTTCCATTTTAATTTCCTAGGTTTTGTGATAAACAAAATGGCATAACTTGGCACAAGCTAAATACCTTTTGAATCCATAGAATGGTGTCAAGAAGCAATTAGATATGGTTTGCAAACACTAGAATCTCCTTTTTCCAATCACTTATGTCCTCATCATTCTCTTCAAACTCTTGTGAATGTAAATGAGTCAAAAATTGACTATATAACTATTGGTGTAAATAGATATTCACTATGTACACTAAAGTTTACTTAGGTTAATGCATTATTTTATTATTATAAATTATTTTATTATTTCTTAGGTGAGACACTTAGGTGTTTGCATACATTTATGAGTTATCATGTTGACAGCAAAGAAGTAGGAAACTCTAATTTAGCACATGGTGTCTACAACATTATTTTTCATGCTACACCTTTGTAGGCTTATCCTCTCATCATTGCACTTACTCCTATGCTTAATGGAGGATAAACCACTTCTGGTGGACATGTGCTTGGTTGTATGACTTATCATGTTGCTGATTCCTATGCATTCTAGAGGCCTTTATATATAGGCACTCCTAGTGTACTTTCACATTGAATTGAATACATATTGTTATTCTAATCATACTCTTTTGGTCTACTATTGTGCTTGTGCTTGAGTTCCTTGATCTTGGGTGAACTTTTCCTTAAGCCAAATTCTTACATGGTATTAGAGCTTGGAGAATTTCTCTTCACATAGCCATTCGAGACCATTGCTACTTCTGCACCTTGACCTAGATCCAAAGTATCACAATCATTGGGAGCATTTAGAGCTAGAATGGACGTCACCATTACATCTAGAACATTGATTCGGTGAAAATTAGCTATAAATTTTCCTACCCTAGGCCAAAGTCAATTTTGAGACAAATTTTTTTTGCAAATTGGACCCTGGAGTTCCGATTTGCAATTTTGGGTATGATCCTTTAGATTTGTAATTTTATTTTTGGATCTATTATTTTAATTTTCTTTGTAATTTGTCAGCATTATTTTTCTATTTTTAGAATATTTTCAAAAAGAAATTAGGCCAGCTCAACCTACAAAGAATTTTTTTTTTTTTTGTTTGTACCAGGCAGTGACACCTTGGCTCTGCACCTTGCAAGGAATATTTGGTTTAATCAGTGACATATTCCTCCTTTTTTTGTTGGGTGCATAACACTCCAAATATGGTCACCAGCCCAAAGAAACCTACCAACAACTGCATAAGATTTTTTCCAATAGCAATTACCAATCTGGTAGCCAAACAACTTTGTCACTTATCCACTGCAACCTTCAACATTTAAATTGCACAGATTTCTTATTTCCACCAATGTGGGATTAATCCTTGCAAAAAAAATAAAAAAATCTAGCCTAACATTTTGGCCCCCGGTGGCCATTCATTAATCACATACCGACCATCTTCAACTTCCTAGGCTCCTACAGAAAGCTTTCCAGCCTGACTACATTTCTTAGGCACCACTTCCACACACTTTTTGATAATAGGAATAGACACTTTTACAACAAAAAATTATGGTAGTTACACTGTGCCATGTGGCGATGCCATTTTTGATCCATTCAAACACTCCTTGGTAGTGTCATGTGGCACCTTTCATAGCAGAACATGTGGCCACTATCTACAAGGTTTGAACCCCTCCACATGGACACAATCCATGTCATCATAGTAACATGTGGCATCTTCTCATTCACTGAAGGACATGTTCACTTTTTCTAGCTCAACATCCACGTATGCAAAACCATACAATAGTCATATTGCCGTGTCACTAGGAGGGCTGATTTTTTTTCTTACATCCACATTTCACTATGTTAAATTTGACAGTCATCTGACCATCATTCCTAGGAATTTTTTAACTACTGTAATAGTTGTTTGACCATCAAATTTAAGCTCACAGTTTTCTACCTAGACCCTTCAACAGATGTCGTTTTGATTTCATAGTCCAACTTTGGAGGCCATAACTCAATCATTCAGACTCCAAATTAGGTGTAATTCTTTTGATTTTGCGTAGAATTTCCTAAACTTTTTAATGATGGTGTTCTTTGCTAGTTTTGGTGCATGGATTTGTAATAAATTTCATTTTTTGGTGATTGTACTGTCTAATCCTACATTTTACAACTTGAAATGCTCTGTATAGGCTCATCTGGACACATTTTTAGGTTCCACTTTTTTGAAAGTGCTTTATTTTTTGTTTGCTTTCTAGATTTACAATCAAATTATAAGGTTGTCTAGACAAAAATATCACTTTTAGACTTAGGGCCGTTTTTGCATTGTATTGATTTGATTACTTTTTAGAATTGTTGTATATCTGAGCTATAGTTCTTAGTGACAGATTTGAGCTTCAAAAGACAATTTTAAATAGCAAAATAAAAAGTCCACTTTTTACATTTTGACAAGTGGCCTATTGTACATGCACTACATATAAAGTGCCAAAAGCATCTTTTTAGGGGGGGGGGGGGGGGTGTGTTTGATTGAGTGAAAAGGAGGGGTGTCTCTTGTGTATTGTGTCTCTCTTTTGTGCTCTTTTAGTTTTCTACACTTTGGGTTCAACTAAAGGTCCACTTCTAACTTCACACAATTATTCTACATGGAGAGATATTATATGGAGTAGATTAATGGCAAAACATTTAAATCTTTATGTTGATAGTACAATCCCCAAACCCACTAATGCTACAACACTCTTTGATTGGTAAATTAAAGACCAATAGGCTTTAGGAATTATCAGGACTTGTGTACATAGAGATCTCTTCTTCCACATTTCTAGTTTCAAGGAAGCCAAACCTACTTGGGACAAACTTGAATCATTGTATGATAAGGTGGATGAGGAAAAGGGATACTTGATTGAGGATGACCTACTTCTCTTGGACCCTAATAATTTTTTGACACAATTCAAGATTATATCAACAAAGCCAATGAGTGTAGAGCATTACTTAAAGATTATGGTAATCCCATGAAGGATGATAGGTTGATTCATCACATCCTAAAGAGGCTACCAATAGAGTATGCTTCCTTTTTTTTGAGTTATAATACTCATAGGTTGACCATGTGAAGTGCTTTCCAAAAGCATACATTTGATGCATTTGTTGAAATGTTTATTTTTGAACAATCCCACTTGATAGATATGGAACTTATCACATCATCAAAGACAAAAGCATTGGTGGCTAGTGATGAGAACAAATCAAGTCAATAAGGAAAAATTTCTAGCAATAGCAAGAAAAAGTAGTGGAAGTAAAAATTAAAATTTGAGACACAAAAATGCTCCTCACAACAAGGTGGTTCTTTATCCAACAAGAATGGAAATAATAAAAAGAAGGATAAAAAATTTTGTGCATATTGGAAGAAACTGAATCATGATGAGCATCATTGCAAGACTAAGAGAATTGATGAGTTGGAAAACCTACTCAAGATGAACAGAATTCAAGTGCCAAATGCTTCCAAGGATTCAACTCCAACCACTTCAAAGGGAAAAGGGAAAGTAGTTATGGCTGGTTCAAGTTCTTCATTAGAATGGATTCTTGACTCAGGTACCTCATATCATATGGGTTCTTCAAATGGAGACTTTTCTTCATTGAAGCAGTCACAGGTACTACAATCTTTGTAGGAGATGATACCAAAATGGAAGTTGAAAGGAAAGGACATGTGGAGATGGAAAATGGGGAATTCAAAGAAATCCTCTATGTTCCAAACCTTAGCTCTAATGTCCTCTCAAATTACCAAATCAGTCACCTTGGAGATGGAAATAAAGTTGAGTTCCTTCTAGATTTAGTAATGGTGTGATGTCTCAAAGATGATTCATTGGTTGTAGTGGGAAAAGTCAATCATGACAAGAGGATTTATTCCTTCTCCCACTTTGTGCCTAAATCTCCTTCACATGCCTTTTCGACTCAATCTAATTCACAAATCAAATTATGGCATCAGTGGTATGGTCATCTTGCCTTTTGCTATCTTTAGCAACTTTGCTCAAAAAACATGGTTGAAGGTTTACCTATAATCAAGTTTTATAAGGGTGAATGTTCATCATGTTCAGTCGATATGCATCTAGAGCAGAAGTTTGATAAAGGGAAATCTTCAAGAGCACTAGTTGTTCTTTTTTTGGTTCACATGGTTTTAGCAAGCCCTTTTGTAGTGACTCTAGTCAGCCAAGGTCACTGCATACTTAATTTCATTGATGACTTTTCATGCTACACATGTGTATACTTTCTTCATCACAATAATGAAGTAGTTGATAAGCTTTAAGGCTTCAAGATTTATGTTGAACAACAATCAAGGAAATCCATCAAGGTTCTTAGGATGGAGAATGAAAGTAGATATGTGAACACAAGATTTAAAGATTTTTTCACACTTGAGGGTATTTATCTTTAGAATCCACTAGCATTCAGTCCACACAAGATAGATGTTGTAGCACCGAGGATAGAAACTCTTA
This sequence comes from Cupressus sempervirens, assembly GCA_028749045.1. NCBI lineage: Eukaryota > Viridiplantae > Streptophyta > Pinopsida > Cupressales > Cupressaceae > Cupressus > Cupressus sempervirens. Next base: position 714,450,020 of record CM053784.1, read on the forward strand.
AGTCCATGGTAAGTTGCATGATACAAGCCAAGTCTCTTGATCCTACACTTGAAGTCAAACCTATTAGTAGTGCCAATCATGTACTTAATAGGTCTCCTCATAATCCCTTATATGGTAAGACTCATTTCGAGGCATGGTGTGGTAGAAAATAGTGGTGAAACACTTCAAAGTCTTTGATTGTCTAGCATGGGAAAACATATCTTCCAGGGGATGCAAGGAACCATTACCTAGGCCTTGTACTTTCATCAGATATGAAGATAGTGTTAAGGCATATAGACTTATGGATCCTGAGACTCATGAGATTTTTGTAGAGAGGGATGTACACTTTGAGGAAAGTTCACCCAACTTATCCTCTTCTCCTCTTTGCACTTCATATACTATAGAAACTGATAGTGACACCAGTATTAGTGATTCAATAGACTCTGATTTGTGGGATCTTATTGATAGATGTAGAGAAAGGTCACAACATCAACATATTCCACATGCATACATTGCTACAGTGATAGGTCTAGCACAATAGGGTACACCTTGTCTTCCAACTCTAGTAACGGGGGATTACTACATAGTAGATATCTTAGGTTTGTTTGTGGAGTCATACATAGAAAACTTGGGAGACATCATTGATGATGTACATCTTCTTTTTGATGATGATGATCCTTCTTCAGTTGTTGCAAGGGCTCACTCTGACACTCATGTCCATTCTCTACATGATCGACCTTCACAAGTTGATATGATTGTGGATCCTTATGTACAATAGTTGTAGGAAGTCTCTTTATCATTTGAGGAGACAATTAGTTCTTTGGGATAGGTTCTACATACATCCTTTCCATATCTGCACTTATTCTTTTTAGTAGTATTGGAAGGGGCAACCATCAACATCGACACAAGGATAGTTGAGTAGGTGTCAGAGACATCATTGATCATTTGGATTCTTTCTACACATAGGGGAAGCATCTCACTTGTACCTTTTCCATTGTTTGTTCCAAATGGGAGGAATATTATATAGCACTCATGGACTAGCTTCTACCTTGGAGTAGCTATCATTGATTGGCACTCTTCATTAGGGGGGGGGGATTGCCTTATCTCTCTTCTTCTTCTCTTTTATGTGGGGACTTTTTTCTCTTATGGGGTTTTGTCCTTCTCATTCTTCACTATTGTATATACTTGATGTATTACATAATGGGGGGGTCTTGATTACTCCATCCATCCATGCATCTTATCTTTTCATCTCTATTTTTGGGGGAGGGGTTTTCCCACGAGGTTTTCCCTCTTTCTTCTCTTTATGAGAGATTGAATTTCATTATGTACATGGGTACCTAACATGGCCTAGTAGCTAGGACCCATTATGCATTTCATCCTAGCTTTCATAAGCTTAAGTGCATTCCCCTAAGTTGCACTTAAGGAGGAGTGTTGGTGTAAATACATATTCACTATTTACACTTACTTAAGTTTACTTAGGTTAATGTATTATTTTATTATTTCTTAGGTGAGACACTTAGGAGTTTGCATACTTTTATGAGTTGTCATATTGACAACATACAAGTAAGAAACTCTAATTTAGCACATGGTGTCTACAACGTTGGAGTTTGCATAATTAGCTGAGTTGTCATGCAAACAACATAGTTATTTGCACTCCTATTTTAGCACATGGTGTCTACAACATTATTTTTCATGCTACACCTTTCTAGGCTTATCCTCTCATCATCACACTTACTCCTGTGCTTAATGAAGGATAATCCACTTCTGGTGGACATGTTCTTGGTTGTATGGCTTATCATGTTGCTAATTCCTATGCATTCTAGAGGTGTTTTTATATAGGCACTCCTAGTGTACTTTCATATTGAATTGAATACATATTGTTATTCTGATCATACTCTTTTGGTCTACTATTGTGCTTGTGCTTGAGTTCCTTGATTTTGGGTGAATTTTTCCCTAAGGAAAATTCTTACAATAACCTTCAAATTTGGCATTAAATGCTTAGTGTTTATACATTTGTAAGATTGGCTATCATAGGATTTTTAACATGCTTAGCTAACATAGTGAGCTCAGCTTATACTAACCTTTCTCCATCAATTTAGAATAATTGCAATTTCTTCCATGCTCAACAACAACAAAGAAAATAATATATCTATAGAGTAACTCTTACTTCTTAACTTCTTAATTGCATCTTTATTCATGCATATGTATTCTTTCCAGTTCTTAGATATTTGGAACTAAAGCATAATGTTACAATTCAAATGTTGGCTCCAAACATACCTTTTATTGCTTAGTTGGGTGTGATGTGATCACTTGATCCATTGGATGAAGTGACCTCATTTGCATTTGATTTACTGAAATCTTCCTTCTTTCTCCATGTCTTGTTCATTTGTACCTCCACTTTCTCAGCATTGAAATTTTCTTTACCTTTATTGAATTCATTGCTCAGTGCTAGTGACTTAGTTGGATACTTTCTACTAACATGACCAATCTTGAGACAACTAAAGTATGAAATCTCACTTAACCATCTATTATAGTTTCCTCTAAAATGTATCCTTATGCAATTTTTAGGAACATGTCCATATTCTTGACAATAGTGACAATTTTACCTTGTGCTGTAATCCCAAGCATATGAGTTTCCATTGTGGTGTACCTTTGTCTATTTTTTTTTATGTCCACTTGATCTTAGATCTACATTCACATGCTTTGTATCCATACTTTTGACAATTGTAATAGTAACCTTAAAATATCTAAGTCCTCATGGTCTTGGTCCTACATTCATATTTCTAATGCCCTTGTTTATTACAGTTGCAGTAGTATCCTATTTATTTTTGCTTAGGGTTTAGGTTAACAGTTGTTCTCCTACACACATTTGTTGTATAACCAAATTTTCCACAATTATGACAAGTGGGTTTTTAGTTCTTAACTTTGTTAATTCTTTGTTCACCACTTCAAGATAATTCTCCTTCTTTAGTATTAGTGTATTCCAATCCAACAGTAGCATTATTAGGTCTTGGTGATTCCATCAATATCTCAAAGTATTTTATGGATTCACTTGGTTTGTTGAATCTTTCAATAAATTCCTTTTCTACTCTTAATTCATTTTGTAGTAGATCATTAGGGTTGTAATCTCAATATCCTTTCCATCCAGTTCATGGTTTGCAAGTATCAACTGATTCATTGTATCCAATTTCATGTTAGCAAGCTTTCACACATCTAATGTCTTCTCTTCAAGTCTTTTAGTCAGTATTCTTTTGGCTTCTTCATTCATGAATTTGTCTTCATCAATTTTCTTTTTCATTTTAGTTATCTCACATAGCAATACTAATTGTACTTCTTATTCTCTTTTGAGATTTTTGACTTCTTTAGTTAGGGCACCATTCTTTTCCATCAGATCTCTAATAGTTGCACCATATTCATTTAAGTTTCCATTCTCAAAAAAACTAGTAGCTTCTTCTTCTTGGTATTGAATGCAATTTTGTTAAATAGCCAATTCCTTTCTTCTCTTCAATGAACACTACAATTCATTTATTTCCTCCTTGAGTTGATGTACGAAAAGTTGTATTTAAATTTTCTTATTTTCAATTGTCTTTCCCAACTTGTAGACTTCCATCTTCAAGATCTTACCTCCAAATTTGTGAAACTTTCATTTCTAGAGAACTAAGCTCTAATACCAATTATTGGAAATAACACTAGTAAAGTAAGTTCGTGTGGGGGGGGGGGGGGGGAGGGGGGGTACCCAACACTTAAAGCTTTAACCTCAAAAACAATTCAACTAACATCCTTCCCATTACTTTGCATGAAATGTATGCGTGAATATGCGTGAATATGCAGCCTCTACTAACACACACACTTCAACACGGTCATTGTATGCGGATTCCTCCCAAAATGAACATTGGATTGTTCATCCGAAAATCAACCTGCAAAGCAACTTATTGCCTTCTATCTAAAGGGAATTGCTTGTCAAATATCCTCAGATTTGAGGTGTTTAAGCAACCAGACCCTGTAAGAACGAAGGATTTGAATGCAATTTAAGCTATATGAATGTGCAAGTAATCTAGATGAAGTGCAAGCAATTAATCTAAGAAATAAAAGACATTAAGCTAAAAATGTATGCATTATTAAGCTAGATGAATTTAAACTAAGAATGCAAGATGTATGTAAAAATATGAGCAAATGTGAGTATGAATTCCAGTAGCAATTCGATGCAAATTCTCCAAATTCATCCTCTCAAAATGAAGAGATGAGGGTCTCTTAAATAGACTTTCTTGGAATCCATCAACGGTTGAGATCGATTTCAATCAACAGTCAGGATTAAAGGTGAAGTTCAGTCATAAAGGGAGATTCCCAAATTAAAGGGAGTTAACAGATTTGATTTGAGTAAAATAAGGAGTTAACTGATTCAATTTGAGTAGAAATAGGAGTTAACTGATTTAACTCATTTTTGATCAATAGTGAACTGGAAATTTCCCTTTTTGAACTGAAGAGAGATTTTAGCGAAATATTTAATTTAATAAAATGAGATATGCTCTCATAATTACTTTTTCTATTTAATTAAATAATCTTTTAATTAATTAGAGGCACTTTTCTTATTTAATTAAATAAATTCATTTAATTAATTAGTAATGGCTTCCTATTTAATTAAATAACTTTGTTTAATTAATCGGAAATACCTTTCCCATTTAATTAAATAATTATATTTAATTAATCAAGATAGGCATATTTATTCAATTAAATAAATTTAATTACATAGTACATTAGCCTTAGGATATAATTTAATCTAATTAAAGTATAAATACTTAATAATTAAATTATAATTAAATCAAGTAGGTATAATGCAACTAATATGAGTACATACTATAGGAATTAAATAAGAAATATGATGAATGCAGATTAGGTATTTCTGCATCTGACAATTAAGTCAAGTAGCGAATAACAAAATGAGAATTGCCTATTAGAATAGGACTTAGAAATTATCAAAAATAGACCAGAATTGGTATAATGGCAATGAGCCAATTTTGGGGTATTACAACACTAACTGTTATATTATTTAGCATGTACTATTTGAACGATTATGCTTGGCATGCTTTGATCACTTGGGTCATAGTGATTTCTTGGCTCCCTCTTATCACTCGGCATACACTATACACTCGGCTTGCACTATTCCTTGCTAAATATTGACTAAGTGTTTTGCTACTACTTTGTCAAAATCAATCTAAGATTAACAACATGGATCAATTAACATGGTCAATAACATAAATAATAACATCCCTTATTTTATCTTCATATTTATGTAATGCTTCAACTTGGGCAGCCCCGAGTTAATCTTTTTCTTCTTCCAACTCCTCCTTGGTAAAATAGTCCAAATGCTTAGGGGTGTCTGGAATATCAATAATATGTCTGATAGGAGGAGGTGGAGTAGGAAATGCTACAATAATTTCTTGATTTGGTTCTTCCACTATCTTTTGTTTCCCTTGCTTCTTTTCCAAGTTGGCAATAATTCTTTCCATTTCACTGATTTTCCTCCCTCTTTCATCATAGGGTTCTGAAACCTTTTCAAATCTAGTATTTAAATAAATGAATTTATGTTTTTGTTTTCTAGCTACATCCATGTTGAAATCAACCACTTCTTTTCTCATCAGAGTTGATTGTTCACTCTCAATTTCTGACACTCTATATACCATCAGGCTCCCTGTATGTTTTAAATCTGAAATTTCTTGGAGTCTAGACTCACTCCTTTTTTGAATTCACCAAATCACTAATTCTTAGTGGTCTCCTTTATATTTCACTCCTTTATGGGCCTCCTTGGCCTCTTCTTCTATTCTAAATCTTGTTTCATTTTCCTTTCTTATCACATCAAAAGCCATGGCATTGGTAGTGTCCCACTTAGGAAGTACCAAGACACCAACATCCTTCAATAATTTCCTTCTAGCCTCAGGAGTTATTCAATCAAAATTTTGTATTAATTCATCCTGAACATCCTCCTCTATTGAATAATTATTTCTATTGGGATGTTCTACTTATATATCTTGCATTTTACCTCAAAATTTGAAATATTAACTCTCCACAAGAATTGAATAAATCCACTAGATTTAACAAAATCATCATCAAAATTATATTTTGTAGGGACATGTTCAATGAAAGGATCTATTTTCATCCCCTTTAAATCCTCAACTATGAGGTCTAGAGTTGGCATTGGGGGCTCTTGTGGCATTCCTTCCTCTAATTCTAACGTTGTTACTAAAACATCATCTTCGCTTCCCATCTATCTAAGTTTCACCCTCAGTATTTTTGCACTATCAAAATGAATGAGAACTTGAAAGGGTGAATATTCCACAACCCTTGATGAAGTCTCCACTTCTAATTTCTATCTCTTTTCATATGACTCTGAGGAAGGGCGTTTGGAGTATTTCCTTTGGTATATAGGCACAAGATGTGCATCCATGTTTCTGGCCACAGTATATCTAGTTCTTCTTTAGAGGGTGTATTGTCCTGGATTTATGATAGATTTTATTGCAAGCTTCTTCTCCACCTCCTTTACTTGATCTGGATATATATTTGTTAAAACTTCTTTTTTTCTCATTCAAAACTTGCATAATCTCAGCAAAATGTGACACCAATTTCTCTCTAGGGCATTTATAAACTCCATAAATTTGTTGAAGACTCACCATTTTTATTTCTTAACCTCTTTCTCTTGCAAGGAGAATTCATTCCTTATGAAATCCTCAAGATAATAGAAAATATGGCTATAGGTCTTGTCCTTAGTCCTTTCCTTTAAACATTTCATTACCCTTAGAATCTACAAACCTAAGGTGTGATTTGGCCATTTGATACTTATCCAAGAATTTACAAAGGTTCTTCCAACCACCTTTTGTTATTATGAATTGTTGGGCCACTGTAGAATAGGGGAAAATTGATCCTCTTGATCTTCCCACCAATTCTCTTTCCTCAACTCCCCCAACTTTCCATAACAACTCAACAATATGTACCTTGAGAGGAACTTGATAGAGTAAAACATGAGGTTTTCCTTGAAAACCATAAAATCTAAAAATAATAGAAATAGGATAAGGGATAATGTCTCCCAATTGTGCCTTACCTTTAACCTGTAGCATCTCCTTTGGATTGATTAACTCCAACTAGGGTTTAGGAATTTGAGGGTTGTCCTCAACTAGCAATGCCCTCCTTTTTTATGCGAAATATCTATCACCTCCAAAGTCATATCAACACTCCATAGTTGTATTGACATTATTTCTCCCTCTCATTCCTTTTCTAGCTTCATTTCCTTCTCAAAAATAGTAACACATTTGAATAGGTACATGTACATAAGAATGGAATACTAGCCAAAAGGTTTATCAACTTCTCCCTTTCTTATTCCAATTACTCCATTGTGGATACCCTTAGCCAAAAAAGAAGAAAAATAAAAAATTGAGCTCTTTCCATATTGTAAAATTTAGGCTATCATATATATTAAAGGCACTGGAATATACTCCTGCTCGTTATTACCAATAACTTTACACAGAGAAACATACAATGCTTCAGCCCTAGGGTTGAAATACATTTTTAGGAGAGGCTTAGGGGTAGATGATGTAACTAGAGTCAAATTCCCCACCTTGGCTAAATTCTATTGAAGAGGCTTACTCCTAAGGTATATCCTCTGTGCATCATAATTTGCTTGTAGCTTCCTAAAATAAATCTATTTGTGCAAGGAACTATTAGGGTTTAACATGAATACTTCCCTAATTACCTTTGTTGTCACTTTAAAAAGGCCATCTCTAAAGTGATTTCATACCAGTCGTAATACATGGTCATATCTCCTAGCAAGCATAGTTAATAAAGATATATCCACGAATACCCTAGGTACAATAAGTTTTCCCACAACAAACTCCCACACATTTTTATGGGTATGTCTTTTATCCTATGAGAAAACCATTTCTTAAATAATTCTAGGCCATCCATGTATCTATGTGCATCCCTTAGTAGATTTACCTTTTTGTATAAACCCTCATCAACTTTCAATCTAGGGGTTTTAGAAATTATCTCTTTACCCTTAGTTTTTTCATTAGTTGATGCATTCAATTCCTCCAAACAATCATCATGAATGTTACTATGTTGGTAATATGCTTTTCTAGAAAAATCCATTCTAGGAGGCATTTTTACAATTATGAAAATATCAACATAGAAAAATTTCTCTATCTAAAGGGATAAGGACTTATTAAAATATTTTTGCAATTTCTTGGTCGCAAAAATTCACCTGCATCATAAGGATTCACAATGTCATGACATTGAATTCTTTTCTCTTTTCACTCTGCTAATAAATCACTCATTTGCATAATACAAAGTAATGCATGTAGAAGTTGATGAAATCCAACTTCACAGTGTGCCAAGATCACCTGCATGCAAATAGCTTTTTGAAGAGAAATTGAAGGAGCGAGAGCTTGAAGCAAATCAATAATGCGAGAGACAATATTTCACAATAGGAAAATAAAATTTCTATGTGAATGATATGAATTTACAATTAGAGAGACTAAATATAAAGGCCTCAAGGAAGCTTGTAGAACAAGCTAGAAAGTACTAGAAGATAAGGTTGACAACTAAGTATACATCCACAAAAGGTGGAATATCCTCAATCAAGGTGAGAGGATAAGTATGACTAGATAAGAACAAACTCCCATGTTGTCAACAACTCATCAACTACAACTATTAAATAAATGCATTAACCTAAGTAAACTTAAGTAAAAGAATAAATAATTATTTACTCTAACACCCCCACTTAAGTGCGACTTAGGGGAATGCCTTAAGCTCAAAAAAACTAAGATGAAATGCAGAATGGGTCCTAACAACAAGGCCATGTTAGGTACCCATGTACAATGCAAAGAAATGTAACCTCTGAAAATGAGGAAAGATGGAAAACCTCATGGGAAAAACACTCCCCCAAAAAGAGGTAAGTACAAACATGCTGAAAAAAAGAAGGAAGGAAGGAATGCCTCAACAAGATCCCCCAAGGAAAAATTTGACCAAAAATGTTTCAAGAGACTCTCTCAAAACCATAAGTACAACCAGTCTCCCCATGAGAATAGACACCAAAGCCCCCCTAGAATGATGGAGCTCTTGTAGAAATGATCAAACCAATGAAACTCTAATGTGGAAGGAACAAGGGAACATAACATGAAAACCCTTGAGTGAGAGGGGAAACTAGAAGGCCTAGCTGATACCCAAAGGAAAAAGTATGAGGATCCTAAAATGGTAACCCCAAGGTAGGTGTGATGACACTATCATGAATGTCCACTATAGTATCCACAACAAGTGCACCTGGAGGCTCGATGAATGAAGCTATGGGATCAAGTAGAGAGGAAGAAGAATCTTGTGGAGGAGAAAATCCCTCAACTAGATGTGGTGTAGTAGTCAAAACAAGGATCTCTGGAATAATACAAAGGTTCAAGTATCTGGACTGCACCACATGATGTTCCTGTGAAAGAGAAGCATAGTTCTCTAAAAATGGAGATCGTGAGAAAAAGTGCAAGGTGTAGAGATGGGTGGAAGAATCAATTGTCCTTGTAGCAATAAGACCTCCTGTAGCATGATCCTGAATGAAGGCTGAATCAGTAGTGAACTCAACTATCTTCCCTGATCCACTACATGTAATTTGAGAAATTGAGAGAAGGTTAGTAGATAGAGATGGAACATACAATACACCATTGAATATACCATCCTAGATGCAAACTAAACATTTCCCACATATTGGTAAGGTAGTGTTATTCCCCATGAGAATATGAGGAATGGGAGAAGCCTCAATAGTGGAGAAGACACATTGTGAAGATGTCATATGGTGAGAAGCACCTGAATGAAGTATCCAAGGAGCTTGTGAAGGAGATGTAATGGAAGCCTGTAATGCATGACCCTTTCCAAGATCTAGTGTAGATGTCAAAGATGTAGAAGAAGATTGAAAGGAAAACCCTTGTGAGGTAGAAGAGGATGGAGAGAAAACAATTTTCTTCTGAAGGAGAGCTTGCAAATTGGCAATTTGTTTCTCATAGTAATCAAATCTCTTCTAAAAATAATGTGCCTCATCATGAGATCCTTTCTAACAATAGGAACAAGGAGGAATCTAAGTCTTCTTTTTCTCCTTCTTCTTAGAAGAAGAAGATGAACTAGTAGAAGGGGAATCTAACATCTACTTTGGCTTCTACTCCTGTGTATCCTTGGCAAGAAATGCCTGTGACTATGAACTTGAAAGTGAATCCATTTGAGCGATCTTGGACTGTTCACAAGTTAAACAATCACAAAATATCTCAAATGAAGGTATCCTGTGTTTGTCACCCAAGGCATCCATAGTGGAGTATAAAGTGGAAGAGAAGATCTTATACTATCCCCTCAAATTTAAGAGTATAAAAAAGATACACTCATCATTTGTCTTGATTTTCCCACATCCTTGCAAAAGTGTATACAAAGATTTGAACTTCATCAAGAAGTCCTCAATGGTGGGGAAGTTGGTAGGTGTCAAAGATGTCAACTTTGCATCAAGCTGAAGTGCCTAGAACTCATTCACTATGACAAACAAAGGCTAAAATTTCATCCAAATAGCCCATGGAGTGGTCAAACCATCCGAGTGAAATAGAAGACTATTTGAGATGTTCAGTGCAATCAATCCCATGGCCTCATCCATTTTATTCTTGTTATGAAGAACCTCAAAAGGGCATGTTAGAGTAGGTTGGTTCTCATCTAGACATTACCATAAGCCTCTTGACATGAGAAATCTTGTCATTTGTGCCTTCTAGGTGTGATAGTTGTGTGGTGTGAGCTGGGTCACAGATGGATCTGACATTAAGAGAAGAAGATAGAAGTAGAAGGGTCTTATTTTTAATTAAATTACAAAAAAATAAAATTCCCTCCACAACTAATAATGATATCCATCAAATACCAAAGAAAAACAACTATAGAAAGCACACTCAGCTGTGAATAGCGACAAAGCAATGACCCTCAATTCAACCCAAATTTGATGGTTGTAAAAATAGATCACATCAAGGGTCCACCATAGCCAAAAGATAATAAGAAATTTAAATTGAAGGACTTGGCATAATTAATTCACAACAAAGAGAACATAAGCATGAAAATCTTAGGATAAATGATTTTTGTAAAATTACCCTTTATCATAGAAAAACTCTAAAATAGAAGGCTCAAAAAATAACAAGGATAAACCTATTTGTTTATTGTTTAGGGCTTCTGATAACAATTTCACCTTTATTATTTTTGAAAATAAAATTGTTGCTAACCAAATTTCAGACCAAATTTTTTTAAAAAAATCAAGTAACTCTTAAGAAGGGCTAAAAAGTGTTAACCCTTGTTTGTCTAGAAGTGAAAATACTAGTGGAGACTATGCTAGTAACAAAATATCTAGATTTTATGAGGATAGAAGAATTTAAGAAGGAATTTCCCTACTCATAAGAAGAGAACCAGATGGTAAGAGAATTTTTAAAACTTGGACTTGCAATGAATTTGGTCATTATTCTTATAAGTGTCCTAAAGGAGGGAGAAATATAAGACAAATTTAAGGTCTAGAAGACGTAGAGATTGTTTCTATACAAATGAAGATGATGAGTCTATAGAAAGAGTTTAGAGTGAAAGTGATGATGAATTAGGATTTGTGGCTATAAAAGAAGAAAATCTTGGAAAAGAAATTAGAGAAGAAAAAACTATAGTATCATAAGTTGAAAAGAAATCTAATTGGATTATAGATAGTGGGAGTTCACACCATATGATTAGAGATATGAATAAGTTTGTTAAGTTTATAAATCAGGATGGAGGAATTGTTAGAGTTGGAAACAATGAAGCTTTTCATATCAATGGGATAGGATCTATTACTCTTGATGGAAAGACTAGCACTGTTGATATCTATTTTGTTGATGGATTAAAGACTAACATATCGAGTGTTCGATAGTTTGTTGATAAAGGTTATCAGTTGTAATTCATAGAGAATACATGCATTGTAAAGGATAAAGATGGTAAGTTAATTGAAACTTGTACAAGTTCCAGAGGTAATTTCTTTCAATTGAATCCTACATAGATGGCTTTTTTGGTTGCAAAGGTAGATAATAGTTGGTTATGACATAGAAGATCTTATCATATAAAATTTTACAATATTGAAGGATAGTAATAAATTTTCTACTAGAGATCTACCAAGAATCATGAAACCTACTAATGTTGTTTGCAAAGAATGTGCTATAGCTAAGAGAGAGAAAGTTTCTTTTCCCAACAAGAAGTTCACTACCACAATGAAATTAGAGATTTTTCATATAGATTTGAGTGGTCCTATGAGAACAAGAGGATTCTATGGTGAAAGGTACTTTATCATTTTTGTTGATGATTTCACCATAATAATGTGGGTAGTATTTCTTAAAGAAAAGTCTATGGCATTTGAAAAGTTTAAGTTTTTTAAGAATAAGGTTGAGAATCAATCTGGTGTAAAGATAAAATGTTTTAGATTAGATAGAGGTGGAGATTTTACTTCAAGAGATTTTAACATCTTTTGTGAATAAAATGGTATTAAGAGATAACTATCAGCACCTAAGACTCTTGGCAAAAATGAGATTGCTAAAAGAAGAAATAGATCTATAACTGAAGCACCAAGAGTAATAATGTTGAAGAATGATGTATCAAAGAAAATTTGGAGAGAAGCATTCAACACAATAGTATACACTAGGAACAAAGTGAAAATTAAAAAAGCTACAAAAAAAAACCCCTATGAATTGTGGTTTGGACATACACCTTCTGTAAAATATTTCAATTTTTTTGGAAATATGTGTTACATAAAGATAGATGATGATATTGGTAAGTTTGATGTAAGAAGTGATGAAGGTATGTTCCTTGGCTATTCCTTGAAAAGAAAAATTTATAGATGTTTTAATCATAGAACTAAGACTATTGTTGAATGTGAAAATGTGAAAGTAGATGAAAAGTTTGGAGTTAAAGAAAGAATGTTGGATTATATTTCTAATGAAGAGGAAGATAATCCTATACTTGTTAGAGGAAATGTTGAAGTTTTCTTTGTGACTAAAAATGACTTATAGAATGGTGTTAAAATTGTTGAACAAAGAGAAGAACATAGATCTAAACTAAGAGAAGAAATAAGAATTGAAGTAACAATTCCTACACCAAACAAGAATTTGACAAAGAACCGCCCTAAGAATCAAATTATTGGAAGAAAAGACAAAGGAGTTATGAAAAAAATAGAGTACATGAGGAATTATATTTTATGTCATAAATTGAACCAAAAAGTTAAAATGACGCATGAAAAGATAGTCACCGGATTCAAAAAATGATGGAAGAACAAGATAAGATTGTGAAGAATGAGACATGGAAATTGGTTCCTAGGCATAAAGACAGTAATGTTATAGGAACTAAGTGGATATTCACAAATATGATTAATGAACAAGGTGAAGTTGTGAGGAATAAATAAAGATTTTTATGTAAAGGATATTCATAGCAAGAATTCATAGATTATGAAGAGACATCTATCCCTATTTCCAGACTTGAAGCAAAAAGAATGTTCTTGACTTATGTAGCAAGTAAGAAGTTTAAAGTGTATCAGATGGATGTAAACTCAACATTTTTGAATGGAGAACTTAAAGAAGAAGTCTAAATTGAGAATCCTAAAGGATTTCCTTTGAAAAATGAAAAGGGCATGGTATGAAAATTGTAGAAAGAATTGTATGGTCTAAATAAAACACCTAGAACTTGGTATGCAAGATTGGACAAATATTTCACAAAGTTAGGATTTGCTAAAGGTACTAAAGATAGTAACTTATGTTTGAAAGAAATTGAGAATGGATTGTTGACTAATCTTTTTTTATGACATAATATTAGTGGATAATGATGAACCAAGTGATAAATTTGTTGATGAAATCAAGAGTGAGTTTGAGATGAGTATGATTGTGAGATGAAATTTTTTGTGTGTTTCCAAATTATACAAAATAGTGATGTTATTTTCTTATGACAAGCTATTTATTTGAAAGATTTGTTGAAAATATTTATCTTGGAAAGTCATAAGTCTATTAGTACACCTATTATAACTGGTCACAAGTTATCTTGCAAAGATGAGACACCTACAATTGAGAAAAAGAAGTATAGATCTATGATTAGAGATTTGCAATATCAGACTCACACTAGACTAGATATAGGAAAAGTTGTTGATATAGTAGAAATATTTGAAGCTAATACTAAGGAATCACATTATATATAAATAAAAAGAATATTCAAATATTTTAAAGGGTACAACTAATTTTGGACTATGGTATTGTTGATCTAAGATTGGTTTTGACAATTGAGTGTCAACACACTTAAGTCATTTACGAAGTCCATGCCAAACTAGTAATACATGTTGAGTATGATATATAAATACAGACTGTGCCAAGTTGCAATCAGTGCCAAGTCGCTCATGTACATAGTCACTCAAGTGCTGAGCACATAATGCATGCTAAGTGATTCAAGTGCCAAGAAAATAGTAGATGTCAAGTAGTTTAGGTGCTAAGTCAGAGCTAGAATTATAGTATGTGCTGAGCATTAGCAACCTCAAGTGCCGAGCAACATAGATTTGAAATATTTGTTTGTGATTGCACAAACAACTATATAAACCATTTTTCAGTCAATCTAAGAATAAAATAAGATCTTTTGAAGATAAGGACAAATCTATATGTAGATTCCCTATGCAATTACATCCAACCAATTAAAAAAAGGGAAGGATTAAGTGGAAAAAAGGATGAATCTTAGCTCTAGATTCATACCTAACCCTAAGTCTTCTAGTCTTCTTAAGGAGGATGAAACCATAAAATTCATAACAAGTGTGTAAGGAATTGAAGGAGAAGAATAGTGAAGTTTGCATGTGAATAAAAAAGCATTCATGGAGGCTTAGAAGTTGTAGAGAGAGAATTGTAGAATTAGTTTGAAAAGAGGATAGAGGATACAACATTGACATATAAGATTAGAGAGGATCAAGGACATAGTATGGATTTAATCTTTAATTAGGATACTATAGCTAATCACAAAATCTATGCTAAAACATCCTAACAGGTGATTTTAGTTAAATCTCCTAGGCGGAGTAGTACTAATAGATTGTCGTAAATCCTTTAATAGGGTGATATTCCAAGTGGATGTTCTAAAAGTCCTTTAGCTAGGCACACTTCTAATAGGGTTTTGAAATCCTCTAACAAGGTGGGACTTAACAGTCCTTGTAAGCCTTTAATAGGGTAGGCCTTTCACTTGGTAGATCATGTATCATGGTCAACACTTTGTAACTGCAATTGGTGACATTTTATTGCTATAGTAGTGAAGAATTGTGGATTTCATCCCCACCCCAATTTTACCTTCTCATTTGGAGGGTTTCTAGGTAATCATATTAGGTGTAAAGTGTGTGTGTGTTTACATGTTATTTACAATATCATATATTATATGCATGTAATGAAATGGTGAAATTTTGAGTTGTTAAAGTTTGAACTTCTGATTCATCCCCCCTCAAAAATGTATGTTCCCATTTGTAATTCCATCAATTGGTATCAGATCTAAGTTCTCATAAGAAGAAGCTTTCTAGCTTAGAGGAAAGATCTTGCAATGGAAGTCTACAAGTTGGGAAAGACCTTTGAGAACTAGGAGATTGAGATACATCTCATACTACATCAACTGAATGAAGCTAGAGATGCTGTGAAGAGTTCCCTAAAGAGAAGGGAAGATATTGCTATAGCAAAAAAAACACACAATACAAAGAGATTGACACTACAAAGCTATTTGTAGATGGTAACTCTAGTGAATTCAATGTAGAAATTGTAAATCTAATGGAAAAGAATAGAGCAAAAGCTAAAGAGAACAAAAATCTCAAGTTACAACAAGAATCACAAGCTATACTACTATGTGAGGTGACTAAACAAAAGAAGAAAGCTATAGAAGACAAGGCCATGATTGAAGAAGACAAAAGAATTTTGGCAAATAGATTGGAAGAAAAGTCAACATAGCTATCTAGGATCTCAAACATGCAATTGGATACCTTAAGAAAAATGATGAATGATCATCATGAGTTGAATGTCAAGGACATCGAAATAACCACTTTGAAGCTGCAGAATGAAAAACTATAGAATGGCTTAAAAAGAGAAAAGGAATTTGCTAAAAGTTTCAACAAGCTGAATGAAGCCATCAAGTACTTTGAGCAACTACTAAAATCCCCTAGATCTAGTAGAGATACATCAAGATTGGGTTACACAAGCACTGAAGAAGGAGAATCATCTAAAGTTGCCGAGTAAAGGAACAATAAAGGTAATTCCAAACCTACTTGTCATAATTGTGGTAAGAAAGGACATATAGCTAATGTGTGTAGGAGCAAGAATGAAAATTAGAATGCTAAGCCTAAGAACATGACTCATTGTCACAAGTGTAACAAACAAGGTCATCAAGCACATGAATGCAGAACTAGAACCATGTATGCACCAAAATTTGAAGGACATTACTATAATTGTCAAAAGTATGGACATAGAGCCTTTGAATGTAGATCTAAGTCCACATGGTCATCAAGCAAGCCAACAAAGGTAAGAAGCTAGGAAAAATCCTATAATTGGGATTACAATACAAGATATAGCTATCACTATTGTTAGGAATATGGACATGGACCTGAAAAATGCATTAGGACTCACTTCAGTGGCAACTACAAGAGATGGTTTATTCAAACCACATGTTTCAACCATTACAAGACTAGTCACATCAGCAAGCATTGTCCAACTAGGTCCAAGGCACCAAGTTGTGGATTTGATAAAAGTAAAGGCGAGGTAGATGTTGAACACATTAGGAATGAGATGAACAAGACATGGAAGAAGAAATATGCTAGTAGTACATCAAATGGAGAAGGGATCACTTCACCCAATGGGTCAAGTGGTCACACTGCATTAAAATAAGCAAATAAGAGGTATTTGGGACTAATACTTAAAGTGTGTTGCATTATACATCAGTTCCAAAAGAAATTACCATTGAAATGAGTACATTAGCATGAATTAAGATGCAAGAAGTTGTGGAAAATTCAAGATTAAATCTTCAAGTTCTCATGTTGTTGTTGAGCATGAAAATTCTTTTGTGTATGCTGAATTAAAAACTAGTTAATGTTGAGCTACTAATCAAAGATAGCTAGAGCCGAGTTTTTAGTAGTTTCCAAGTGAAGGAAGTCTCTATAGATGCTGAGATTTATAGCTATAAAAGTACTAAGCATTAAATACAAAGTTTCGAAGGGTATAATGCCAATTTTCACCTATTTTTTGTCATTGCAAATTCAAAGCAAGAATCGATAGAGTGAAGAGGCAATTCACAAACTAGTTTGAAGTATTTGCAAGGATTCTAGTGATGATCAAACACTAGTTCATCAAATTTTAAAGGTATTCTTCATAAGCAAAGTTGCATAGTTTAAATTTGGTAAACCCTAGTTTGAAAAAATGGCTTCTAGTTATAAGAATGCAAAGGAGAAAAAAGCTTTTGAGGTTCAATTAGTTAGCAATGAGGTCAAGCAACCCAATTTCAAGGCTATCCTAGATATTGCTTATAAATAAGATCTGTCAAGCGCATTATCCATGATTCCACCTAGAGTCATAATGCTACAAGATGTGAGAAAATGTTACAACTGCAAAGTAGGAGGCATAGGTGACATGGAGATAAGACAAGCATATGATAAATTTTTTGAAAACAGAGTCTTGAAGGAAGAATTTAAGATTGTAGAGAGAAAGGGTTTGACCCATGCCCTAGAGTTTCCCATGGTTTTCAAAACTAAATGGATAAAAATAGTTCTAAGTAGAATTTATGATGGATGTTTGTGGTTAGAGGGTGGACTTATCAAGATTTCAAAAAAAATTGTTCATAGGGTGATTGGTTATCTAACCCTAGATCGGCCAAAGACCCTATGTAGTGACTCTAAAGAGGTAATTGAGAAAAATATAGGTGCTAAATGGAACAAGCATGGAATGACCATAGATACCATTATAGATCCTTTACTTGAATTCATTATAAGGGTTATTTCCCACAAGTTCTATCAATAAAGTAGGTTAAATAGTGTAACTTGCATAGCAGTAGATGTTGGTTACAAAATTGTCAAGAAAGATCATACCTATGATCTTGTAAAACTTTAATTACAATAGATAAATGAGAGCCTAGGTGCCATTAGAAAGACGAAAAGTGCACAATGTAAATTTGGATCAATACTTATGTGCATATTCTTCTATGTACAAGATGAATTCCCATCTTTTGGAAAAGTTAGATGGAAGAAAAATAGATCAATGGTTGTCCAAATTAGTGAGTATATTGAACAAATAGGAGAGAACTTTGAGTCAGTTATGACAAACTATTTTGAAGACTTCAAGAAGTTTATGAAGTAAAGGTTGAGGATACTTGTCTCCCTAGTATAACAACACTATAATGACATATGTTTTCTTGTGGATATTGATTAAACATACATTCAGGTAGTAGTACCCAAGGTAAGATGGTTAAGACCCTTAGGCTATGAGATCAATGTTGATGAAACCTTAGCTGCCATTACTACACTCCTAGTAGAGAAGATTGATAAAATATAAAAAATATTTGGTAACTATGATGTAATGAAATCCAAAGTTGAAATAGAGTTAAAGACAACTTCCACAGTAAAGAAGAAAGAAAAATCAGTGAAGAAACTAAAGGCAAAATTTGGAGAAAGTGTAGGAGATGATGATGAAGAAGATGATGGAGAGGGTGAAGAGGAAGAAGAGGTAAAAGCACAAAAATCTCTAGCTTTAACCCAAGGGATGGATGAAGACATTGAAGAGGAAGGTACCGAGGAAGAGGAAATCAAAGAGGCACTAGACCAATCAACACCTAAGAAGATAAAAGCCAAGGCACAACCTATGGCTAAACCAAAAGCAAAGAAGACTATCAAGCCTAGTCCAGCAAAGCCAACAACACCAACAACCAAGGTAAGTACAAGGACTACTACTCAAAAGGCCAAAGAGCAAGCCAAAGAGAAAACAAAGACTACTGAATAAGAGGGCCTAGTGTAGAAGAAACAAAGGAGAAAATACATTGTACAACCAGAAATAGATGATGAAAGAATAGAGTCTAAAGATACAAGTCAGTTTAGAGTGGTAAGTCATGCACCTAAATCTAATCTTGAGAATATCTATGATAATGTTAAGAATAGTGCACACTTGATAGGATTAAAAAGTATTAACTTTGGAAAGCTCGGTAGAGAAGAGCAGAATCAAGTAGAAGAGTTAGTTTATGCAATGATGTCTAAGTTCAAGAACACTCCACTTGAATTAGACAATACAATGCCAAAGGGGTTGTATAAAATTGTAGAAAATAAGTTGCATTACTACCTAAACTTGGAGAATCAAATAAGGGACTCAACACTAGCATAGGTGATGCCAGATTTGACAAGAGGAAAAATTGTCAAGGCAAATAAGAAGTATGGTAGTAGATTTGCACCTAAATATAGGGCATTTAGCATACTTCAGAACAATATTGAAGATGTTTGAAGAAATCCACTCAAATGAGGAAATTGATCTATGGATTAACAACTATTAAAGAAGGAGAGGAAGATCCATTTGAGGGAAGAAACAATGGAGATGAAGAGGAAGACAAGGAAGATGAAACAATAAAAGGAAAAGATGATACTACTATGGAGGAGACACAAAAGAAAACAAATGAGACAACTATAGCTAAATAGTAGTAGGAAGAGAAAAGTGTGCAAGATACATAAATGCTAAGTATAAGCCCTCCACATGACACAAGGATGCCTATAGCAAGTATAAATCTTAAGGATGTTCCTAACAATTCATCTCAAAACATCAACCTCTTAACTATAGAAGATCTCAAGAAGATTCTTGACCAATCCACATTGCAAGCCAAATTATGTGAGAATCCAATATTGGTCAGTGTTGATGAACTTCAAAAGGAAGTAGCTTACATTACAAGGGATAAGGTGAAAACACAAGAACCACCTTCTACTATCCCTTCAACTATTGGTGCTCAAACTTTAGTACAAACATCAAAAGACACATATGCAAAGGATGACACGACTGTAAAAATTGATAAAGCTAAACAAAAGCAAACAAAAGAAGAGAAGACTATAGAAGAAAGAATAGGATAGATAGATACATCTACACCTAATGCACAAACACAAAGTGCAACTCAAATAATTATAATTGACCAAGTTAGACTTGAAGAAAGAAAGGACACGTAAAAGCACAAGGAGCAAGAGATTGCTCAAGCATTGGTAACATTACCAACATCTGGCACTCCTACAAAAGTCCATTAGGAGCCAAGCACTAAAGCTGTACCACTGCAAATCTCAGCACTAGGCTCAATTTCATCCAAGGTTGCCAAGTTAATTCAATATGGAGATGCAACTCCAAATGATTACCTAAGTATGATTATGCAACCATGACATTAGAATAGGTAGGCATAATACAACAAGCCTTGGAAAAGAAGAAAAGTCAGGAAATACTTTGAAAGAAGTATAAATAGAGGCAAGCATTGCAAGAAATCAAAGATATCTTTCTAGATGCTTTTAGTTTTCCAACACTTGAAGATTCAAAGCCACTACTAGAATAGTTATTAGATATTATGGAATAGGTGAACAATGAAGACCAAGATACCAATGCCAAACTTATGGAATGGTCTAAAACAAAATTTCAAGGGAAAGTAAATGAGAAGATATCTAGTGACATAGCACTAGCACAAGTTCAATTGGCTACAAAAATTGAGAAAGTGAAGAAGGTACTTAAGAACATATTCTCATTGTATACTAAACTATGTGATCCCACACCCTTTACACAAGAAACAAGCCATAGAATTTTGAGTCTAGAGAGAAATTTAAAAGTATTAGGTATACAACTACCTTAGAACCCATCTCAGAGTGAGAAGCATTTTCATTCATTGCTTCAATCATAGAGTTAACTAACTATGCTAATAACATAAGAGTCTAATATAAGAGCCTAGTTGATTAACATCCAAGCTTCCCTTACCCCTCATATGGAGATACTCCATAAAGAACTGGGATTTGTATAGATATTATTGAAGAAAGATCCTAATATTTCTACATCTAATGGACTAGTTCGCCTTGCAGTATAGATAGCAATCCAAATAAAGTCACTAGATGTTGCCTGTGACAATTGGGATGCTGCTCTAAAAATAATCATGGAGGTCCATATGTCTTTCATGGACAAATACACAATCAGTGTATAGACTCTTTAACATAACTGTGAAAAAAGGGAGAGATGAATGTACAAAGAGGGAGATAGAAAGAAGAGGGAGATAAATAAACAAGGGAGAGATAAAGGTAAACCATAGGGGGAGAATACACAAAGGGAGCAAAAAAAAGAGAAAAAATAGAGCATATTAGATAAAGAGTATCAACATATTTGAATTCAAAGAGTATTAGCAAGAGACATAATTACTTAGAATGGAGAACAGATTTTAGGATACAATATAGGGACATTAACTTAGAGGGGGTTATAAATTTCTAGGTATATAGTCTATTACAAAATTTTGAAAATTTTAAAGTTTTATCTATAAGCCAAGTTGTGAATATATTATACTCGAGAAGGTTAGATTGATTATGTAAAGTTAAGTGTTTTTGACACTCATGTCAATGGGGTAGATTGTTGATCTTAGATTGGTTTTGATAATTGAGTGTCAACACACTTAAGTCATTTATGAATTTTATGCAAAACTAGTAATACTTGTCAAATATGATATGTAAATATAGACTACACTAAGTTTCAATGAGTGTCAAGTCACTCAAGTTTCGAGTAGACAATGCATGCCAAGTGATTCAAGTGCCAAGAAAATAGTAGATGTTGAGCAGTTTAGGTGCCAAGTCAGAGACAAAATTATAGTATGTGCCAAGCATCAGCAACCTCAAGTGTCGAGCAACACAGATTTAACATATTTGTTTGTAATTATACAAATAACTATGTAAACAATTTTTTAGCCAACCTAAGGATAGAATATGATCTTTTGAAGATAAGGACAAATCTATATGCAGATTCCCTATGCAATTACATGTAGCCAAATAGAAAAAGGGAAGGATTAAGTGGCAAAAAGGATGAATCTTAGCCATAGATTCATACCTAACCCTAATTCTTCCAGTCCTCTTAAGGAGGAAAAAAACCCTAAACTTCATAACAAGTGTGTAAGGAATTGAAGGAGAAGAATAGTGAAGTTTGCATGTGAATAGTAGAGCATTCATAGAGGCTTAGAAGTTGTAGAGAGAGAATTGTAGAATCAATTTGATAAGAACAAAGGATAGAGGATACAACATTGACATATCAGATTAGAGAGGCTCAATAAGGACATAATATGAATTCGATCTTTAATTAGGCTACTAAAGCTAATCACAAGATCTATGCTGAAACATCCTAACAGGTGATTTTAGTTAAATCTCCTAGGTGGAGTAGCCCTAATAGACTATTGAAAGTCCTTTAGCCAGGTACACTTCTAATAGGGTGTTGAAATACTTTAACAAGGTGGGAATTAACAGTCCTTGTAAGCCTTTAACAGGGTAGGCATTTCATAGGGTAGATCATGAATCATGGTCAACACTTTTTATCTATAATTGGTGACTCTTTATTGCTGTAGTAGTGAAGAATTGTGGGTGCCATCCCCACCCTAGTTTTACCTTATCATTTAGAGGGTTTTTGGGTAATCATATCAGGTGTAAAGTGTGTGTGTGTGTTTACATTGTTTGGATGCATTTACTTTACATGTTATTTATAGTTCAGATATTATATGCATCTAATGAAATGGTGAAAGTTTTAGTTGTTAAAGTTTGAACTTCCTTCACCCCCCCTCTCAGAAATGTATGTTCCCATTTGTAATTCCATCTAGTATGATACATCAAATGATTTTACTTTGTGTGCTTATATTGATACAGATTGGACAGAAAATATGGATGACAAAAAGAGAACTAGTGGTGGAGATTTTTTCCTTGGAGGAAGATTGGTTTCTTGGCTAAGCAAGAAAGAAGATTGTATTTCATAGAGTACAACAAAATCATAGTATTTAAAAGCAACAAATAATTTCAATCAGATCATGTGAATGAAGGAAATGCTAAAGGAAATTGGGATAGAATTTTTAGAACCTATTACCATACATTGTGATAACACAATTATAAAAACTATGACTAAGAATCATGTGTTGCATTCTAAAATTAAGCATATATCCATTAAGTATCATGATTAGAGAGAGAAAGTTGCAAAGAAAGAGATCATATTAGAGTATGTAAGTACAAAAGAGAAGATTGCATATATCTTTATGAAGCCTTTACCTAAAGATACATTAAAGTATTTGTGAGGTATGCTTGGGGTTATGCTCTTGTGTACTTCTGAGTATATGGTGAAGAGAATGCATTAGTCTAGTGGTACAAAGCATTATTATTTATTAGGACTGAATGTTGATGTTTCCTATATTGGGGAGTATTTGAGATGAGTGTAGTAATCAAGGATTCTTGGTAGTTGGTATTGAACAATGTCCTTAAACACTTAAACTATTTGAATAATTTTAGTAGATAATTGACATAGTGAAGCATTTTTCATTGATGTCAATGGGGAAAACCATTGAGGTATATCAATGAGGGAGAAGTTATGAACAATTAATTTACATACATTTAAGTTGTTCCTATGAGATAGAGTGTGAAGATCTAATGCTGATCCTAAGAATGAGAAGGCATGATAGAGAAATGTTTTAGTGAGTTTCAAATTTGATTGATGAAGAGGATTTGAAAGGAGAGAGATGCAACAACACCACAGTTTGATTTGGTATTCCTAAAACTTAGATGTTTTTCATCTATGTGTTGATATTTGATTGAAAAGATCACTGATTAGAAAGATTGTTGAAGAAGACTATGTGTTTCAATCATTGTTTTGTCAATGATGCCAAACCTACTATTTGTTAGTAAGAATATTTCTTATATGTTTCAAGTACTAGCACTTAGTTGATTGATGAAGAAGATTTGATCAACAAGATGTAACAAAAGTACCTAAAGGAAAGGTTGAGTTATGATTATGTAATGAAGTACAAGGATCAATTAAAGTACTAATAATATAATGTATTGATGATCTACTTGAGGTTAAAAAATGGCTAGCTACACTTAGAAATTACAAAAGAATAAGTTAAACAAAGTTCATTTTTCAAGCTTGACCAAATGGAAAGTAGGTGCTGAGCAAAGTTAGTTCAAGGCGAGCAAAAAGTCAGTTGGAGCTTAGTGAAAGAAAATTCAAGTGGATGTTGAGAAAAGTTAGTAGATGATGAGTACTTTTTAGTTGATGCCAAGTACTAGTAAAATCTAGTTGATGCCAAGTGATTTTGTAGTTGATGCTAAGTGACACAGTATGTGCCGAGCATCAAAAGATTGATAATGTCGAGCTGTTGCATTATGACAAAGATCAAAGATTCACCAAATAAAAGCTAACAAGTTTGTTTTCTTGGAACTTGTGAATTATAAGGAAGATAAGATTGATGAGTTGGTGGCACAAAATCTTATGTAAACCATTTTGGAGGAAAATTCCAATAGATTCTAAGAGAAGTTTCTAGAGAAGACAAGATATGGGGTAGATACATTGTATACTACCTAATCCATCTAAAACCCTAATTTAGATGATGGATAATGAGTGGGAAACTGTTCTAATTTCCTATATATAGGAATGTCTAGTCATGAAGCAAAGAGAGTTGGAGATTTTGATGCAAGAATCTAATAGGGAGAAGGAGAAAGGGGTTTTTCTTTATGAAGTGACCCAAGAGTAGAGTTTGCAATAGCATATTAAGAAAGAAGGCTTAAGAGGATGAATGCTTAAAGGGTGAACAAGTTGTCAGAGTTGCAAAGAATGGAAGCCAAGAAAATTGAGGACTAGACAAATATCTATAATCTACAAGTGAGGTTGTAAGTTGTATCAGATCAAAGCTCTATTGCTAGATTCAAACAATTGTATCAGTTTAGGGTAAATCCTTTGGAGTAAGCTTGACTTAATAGTCATTGGAAAATCCTTTAGTAGGGTGGCATTCCAAGTGAATGGCCTAAAGTCCTCTAATAAGGCTCACTTTTAATAGGGTGACTAAAATCCCTTAACTGAGTCACATCTAACAGTGTGTATTGTAACCTTTAATAGGGCATCACTTTAGAAGAGTGCAAAAGGAGTAGCATGTTATTGGTAGTTTTTCCCAAATTAGGTTTCTATGTTAAATAATTGTGTGAAATCTATTGATGGATGTGTTGTGTTTCATGCTTTACATTTTTTCAAGTTGATTTGATAGTAACATATAAGTTTTAGTTGATACACAATGAATGCATCCGTGGGTATGAATGTTTTATGTGTTTACTGAATTGTAAAAAGTCTTATTTGTACATCTGGACCTTGAATAATTGATTCACCCCCTCTCCCTCCCCCCCCATCCCCAAGTTATTCTAAAAGAATTTCAACAATTGGTATTAGAGCCATCTACTTAAGAGGATTAGTTTTGAGGTACTAAAAACAAAAGATCAAGATGTCAAAAAGAGAAGTACCCAAGCTCAACAGAGATAACTTTCTTGTATGGAAAAGTTTGATGAAGCTACACCTTAGAGGACTTGGAGATCATGCACAATGTTGCATTTGAGTGGAGCATGCTGATCCAGTAGGAGCCCTAACTACTAAATGTATGAAGGAAAAAAAAGAACACAATCAAGTGATGTTGGAGTTTTCCTTTTCCCTAAGCTATGCTAAATTTGATTATATCAAAGGCCTTAATAGTGCAAAGAATATGTGGGATGCCCTAGCCACCATATATGGAGGAGACAAAAATATTCAAAGATCCAAGTTAGGGAGTCTCAGAGGTAATTTTGATGACATGAGAATGGAAGAAGGTGAGAATATTTCTCAATATGTTGCTAGGATAAAAGAAGTTGTTAGTGCAATAAAATGTGCTACTAGTAAAATAGATGATGATACCATGTTAAGTAAAGTCTTGAGGACATTATTGCTTTGTTTATGCCACTAGAGTTTCTACAATCCAAGAGTTAAGATGTATACCAAGAAATGATCTAACCCTTAAATGTCAAGTAGGTAGACTCACTACTTTTGAGCTATATAATTTTGACAACTACAAACTAGGAAGTATTGAATCAACTTTTAAAGAAAAACTATTATCACAGGATTTTGAGGAGGTAAAGCAAAAGAAGGAGAAGAAAAGAAAGATAAAATATGCATCTAGCAATAGCAACATAGAGGAGGAAGACATTAAACAACTAGAAGCATTGCTAGCAAGAAGATTTCATAGAGGAAAAGACAAGTTCAAAGTTAAAGTTGCCCATCATTTGTTTCAATTGCAATGAAGTTGGTCATATTGCTACAAGATGTACACAAAAGAAGAACTATAGAGAAGGAAACAAGCACAAAAATAGAAGAAAAGATGATGGTAGAGACTATAGAGACAAAGGAAAGAAGTCATGGTAGATTATTGAGCATTACTCTGATGAATATGATGATGAAGTGGTATATGTTGTAATGAAGGACGACTCTGATGAGGATGAGGAAACTACACTTGTGACTTGTGTAAACAAGAATGATAAATGGATTATTGACAATAGAGGCTCACATCACATGACTGGAGACAAAAGTAAGCTCATTACCCTAACTTGTTATGATGGAAATAGTGTAAGGTTTGGCAATGATGCACCATGTTTGATAAAAGGAAAAGGGTCTATCAAAATCATAGACAAGATTTTATGTGACAATGTTTACTATGTTGAAAGATTGAATTATAACTTGTTAAGTGTGTCACAATTGAATAATTTGGGATGCAAAGTTGAGTTTGAAAATAAAACTGCCAAGATATATGACACAAATGGAAACTTGATTGGAAAAGGTGATCAAACTAGAAGTAATATGTTCAATCTAGATATAGAAGATGCTACTTGTCTTATTGCAAAATTTGATGATGTATGGCTTTGGCACAAGAGATTATGTCATGTTAATTTTGATAAACTGTATATTATCAGTAAGATGAAAAGAGTTAGAGATTTTCCTAAGTTGAAGAAACCTAATAATATAATATCAAACAATGTTAGCCAGGCAAGATGGCAAAGCCAAGATTTAAAGGTAAAACCTATATCTCTAAGGAAATACTTGAAATAGTTCATACTGATTTATGTGGACCTATTGAAGTACAAAGCTACAAAGGAGATAGGTATATAATGCTACTTATTGATGATTACTCTAGAATAATGATGGTCATGTTTCTAAAATAAAAATTAGATGCATTTCAAATTTTTAAATGGTACTTGGCAAGAGTTGCATAAGAAATAGGTAAGAGCTTGAAATGCTTGAGATTGGACAGAGGAGATGAATTCACTTCACATGAGTTCGAGATGTTTTGCAATGATAGAGGACTCAAAATATAGACATCAACACCTAAGATCCCTCCATAAAATGGAATAGCTGAAAGAAGAAATAGGTTTGTAATGGACTGTGCTAGAACACTCATGATGGAGAAAAATATTGCTCTAAAATACTGGAGAGAAGCTATAAGTACTATTGTATACACAATAAACCGTGTGCAAGTAAAGAAAGGTACACACTCAACACCTTTTGAACTATGGCATGGATATCCACCTAATGTGAAATACTTTAGGGGCCATATGGTTGTTGGCATAGGAATTAAAAATTAGAATAGAAAATTGGAATAGGAATGGGAATGGAGAATAGGAATAGAAAATGGCAATAATAGTCCTATTTGGTTCAGTTGGAATTTGATTGAGAATATGTTGATCCTTTGTTTGGTTGTACAAATTTAGAATTGAAATAAGATAAAATTTAGATAAAAAATTAATTTGATTATACAAATGTTGGTAGAGACTGCTCAACTTAGCTTGGCGCTTTGCTAACATCTCATTGATTTGGTTGTAGATTTGCTGGAGGGTTGTGTTCATCATTATGGCCTAGATTTACATGAGATTCTATGCCAAAATTAGTATTCCCACCATCTCCTTCTTAATCTCCCTTAGTAGTGGGTTGGAGTCAAAGAGATACTTTTTCATCAACTGGGCTTCGACATTGCTCTCATTGCCAATGTCAATGTAGATGTAAACGTATCTGAGGCCAATATGGACAATGTTCATCATGACTTTCTCAACCAGTCCCTCGAGAGCCTTGTCACACTTTTTCAACACCACCAGAGCTTGCTCACCCATCAAATCCACCTTCTGTGACATTTTGATCAATTCAAAGGTTAGAAAATCCACCATCACCACCAAAAGAATAAATACAAATGACGATCTGGAGAAGAAGCCACTCACCCAACTGGAAAAAAACCTAGAGAAGAAGCCATTAAAAGAAGCTACAAAATAACCCTGGAAGAAGCCTCTTCTAAACTATTCAAAAATATCATCCCCAAAAATTATTCAACCACTCATAGACTCAATAGATTATAGAATTTCAAAAATTAAGATAGGGAATAGGAATGGCCTATTCTAATAATTGATATTTTTTGGCATAGACATATGCTCAATTTGGGGTCAAAATTTGAATATTATTTCTAATTCTCAATTCCATTTTGATGTACCAAATAGAGAATTTAAATTATATTCTATTTTTGTCTTCCTATTCCCCTTCTATTCCATCGACCAAATGGGCCCTTAATATATTTGGAGGCAAATGTTATATTCTTAAAGATGTTAGGAGTGTAAAGTTTGATGCAAAAAGTGAAGCAGGTATATTCCTTGGTTACTCCACAAGAAGTAAAGCTTACAAGTGCTTAAATACTAATACTAAAAAAATTGCGGAAAGTGCAATTGTGAATTTTGATGAGTTTATAGAAGTACATGACGTTGAACCTACAAAGGAACTAGAAGAATACAAATCATTTGTATACTTCTATGAAGGAATGTCTACTAAAGAAGATGCTAAAAATCAATTTGCAAACCAACAGCAAGTCTCAATTACTATCGAGTCACAACTTGTGAATGTTAAGTTGCATTTAGGAACCAAGCTGCATTCGAATGCCGAGTTGCAAAATAAAGAAAATGCACATTTTGATTCTAAGATCAACATACATGAAAGAGATGCTAAAATACCTAACAAACATATACCCAGTGATACTGAAGCTAAGAGAAAAAATGTAGCTACAAGAATTGAGCCAAGATTGTCCACATATGTCAAAAGACATCATCTTGTGGATCAAATCACTAGAGAAAAAGATTCAAGGACAATGACAAGAAACAGATTAAGAAGTGAATCATGTTTGTTAAGCATGAAGGAACCTAAAATAGTGAAAGATGCATTGGAAGATGTTGACTAGTACAAGGCCATGGAAGAAGAAATTCTATAGATAGACAAGAACAAAATATGAAGTCTAGTTCCTAGACCAAAAGACAAGAATGTGATTGGTGCCAAATGGGTATTCAGAAACAAGCTAGATGAGAATGCTGAAGTGACAAGGAACAAAGCAAGACTAGTTTGCAAAGTATATGCACAAGAAGAAGGAATTGACTATTGTGAGACATTTGATCCTATTGCAAGAATGAAAGGAGTGAGAATTCTACTTGCTTATACTACATGCAAAGGTTTCAAAGTTTATCAAAAGGATGTTAAGTCTGCATTTCTAAATGACATATTAGAAGAAGAAGTTTACATAGAAAAACCAAAAGGATTTTTTGTTAAAAGTAATCAGAACATGGTATATAGACTACTCAAATCCTTATATGGATTGAAACAAGCACCAAGAGCATGGTATGAGAGACTTCATACTTATCTTGTGAAGATTGGATTTGAAAGGACTGATGATAACAACAATTTGTACATGAAGACAGATAAGGACAAATGTATATTGTTATCTAAAATATTTTTTGATGATATCATATTTGGAGGACAAGATGCTTTGTGTAAGGACTTTGCAAATTAGATGAAGCAAGAATTTAAAATTTTAATGTTTGGTGAGATCAAATTCTTTGTGGGACTACAAGTATATCAGATGAAATATGGTATCAGTCAAAATATGTCAAAGAGATATTGAAGACATTTGGACCGAGGATTCCAAACTAGTAAGTACACCCATGGTGACAACACTCAAGCTATCAAAGAATGATGATTCAGATGAGGTAAATGAAACATTATATAGATCTATGATTGGAAAATTATAATATGTAGTACATAACAGACTTGATATTGCATTAGCTATGGGGATAGTTTCAAGATTCTCTACTAATCTCAAAGAGAATCACTTGATGGCTATGAAAAGAATAATAAGATACTTTGAAAGGAACATAAGAGTTTGGTTTATACTATAAGAAGAATGAAAAGTTTGAACTAAGAGCCTACACTGATGTTGATTGGGCTGGAAACATTGATGATAGGAAAAGCACCAATGGAGGAGCATTCTTCTTAGGTAAAAGACTTGTTACATCGACTAGCAAGAAGCAGAGTTGTACTTCCCAATTTACTGCTAAAGCAGAGTATGTTGCTGCTATTATTAACTACATAAACATTGTATGGATAAAATAGCTACTTAAGGGAATGAAGGAAGAAATCATAGAACCGTGACACTTTATTGTAACAATACAAGTGTTATCAATATATCAAAGAATCCTATGATGCATACAAAGACAAAGCACATTGCAATCAAGTATCATTATGTAAGGAAATTGGTTCAAGATAAAGAGGTGAAGATGGAAAACATTAAAACAAAGGAGAAAATTACTAATATCTTCACAAAAGCATTACCTAAGGATGCTTATGAGTATCTAAGAGGTAAACTAGGGGTGATAACCCTATCAAAGGCTATGTAAAAGATAGAGGGAGTGCCCTGCATCAAACAAGCTGACATTCATTTAATACAAAATTGATATAGTGGATCTTGCTTTAGGAATTTCCTAAAGTAATCACAAAATTGGAACTACAAAATAGTCACAAGAAAGGTAACAAAGGGAGAAATTGAAGAACCTACAAAAGCCCATATCTTCATATATTAAAGATGCCAAGTGATTGAGTATATGTCTTTGGTATTGTTATCAAAGAGGGAGAAAGTACGTTAAACTAATCAAGTGCAAGAACATCATTAGAAGATCAAGAAAGAAAGAGGGAGAAAGTAGGAAGTAGTTAGAGAAAGGATCATAACAAAGAGGGAGACATTCTATTGGTCAATTTAGTATGAAAGAGAGAATTAAGAAGGAATTCACAGGGAGTTAAATTTTATAACCTAATTAGAAGATGGAAGTTGTTGATATAGGGAGAAATTTCAATACAAGTTTTCTTTTTGGTATTGGCTTACTATTTTAACCTATTTAGTTTGATCGAACAAGATGTTCATCATTTTTTTTACTTGGTTGATCAGTTTGGTTTTACATCAATGTTAAAGAGGGAGATTGTTGATAGCTGATTAAAAATATAATTGATTAGAGAGATTGTTGAAGAAGACTATGTATTTTAATCATTTTTTTGTCACTGATCTCAAACCTACTATTTGTTGGTAAGACAATTACTTTTATGTTTCAAGTACTATCACTTAGTTGATTGACGAGGAAGATTTGATCAACAAGTTGTAACAAAAGTACCTAGAGGAAAGGCTGAGTTATGATTATGTAATTAAGTACAAGAATCAGTTAAGACAATGAAAATAATGTATTGATAATCTACTTGAGGTTACAAAATGGTTGGCTCCACTTAAAAAGTTTACAAGAATAAGTTAAACAAAGTTCATTTTCCAAGCTTGACCAAGTGGATAGTAGGTGTGGAGCAAAGTTAGTTCAAGCCGAGAAAAATGTCAGTTGGAGCCGAGTGAAAGCAAATTCTAGTGGGTGCTCAGCAAAGTTAGTAGATGCCAAGTAATTTTTAGTTGATGTCGAGCACTAGTAAAATCTAGTTGATGTTGAGCAATTTTATAGTTGATGTCGAGTGACATAGTATGTGTTGAGCATTAGAAGATTGATAATACCAAGCTATTGCATTACGACAAAGATCAAAGATTCACCAAATAAAAGCTAACAAGTTTGTTTTCTTCGAACTTATGAATTAGGAGGAAGATTAGATTGATGAGCTGGTGGTATAGTGATGGGGACACAACCCAAGAACATAATGGACACAACAGAAAAGGGAAATTATATTAACTGAGAAAATAAGCTAGTACAAATAGTACAGAGAAAATAAACTTCAGAACATGCCCTAAGGGCTTACAATAGCATAAATCTAGAGAATATTTCTCCTTTTAGCATCTCCTCTCAAACTCCACTCCGAACTGCCTTTTACAATGCCAGAAATCTCCTTAAATAGACTCCGGATGGTTAAGGACTAGGAGTACATTCTAGAAAGTGCTAGTAGGCATCCACCGATGAAATAGAAGGTTCTGAAAGCTACATTAGAAGTCGGTGCAAATCTAGAAGAATCTAGAAACGGTAACCGAACTTTCGGGAGGCGTAACTTTTGAACCGTAGCTTCGATTGATGAACCGTTTACATTTTCAGAAAGCTCTCAAAGCGCTCTATAGCCCTATGGAAAATATTTGCTCATCCTCCATTTTTTGACCCTTTTCAAGGTCATTTAATGCCCCAAACCTGACTTTGAAGCATTCTTAGGAGGTCTCCAAAACCCGAAAAACTGCAATAACTTTCAAACCGTGGGGACTATTGACCTGATTCTTTTTCTGGAATGCTCTAAATCATGATTACATTCATCTGGCCAATTCATACGTTCTAGTTTATCAAAATGATGGCCCAAATACATGCTCCTATTTTTTCAAGATTTTTAAACTCACTGATAGTTGAACTATGAGAGTTGGAACCTTTATTTGAGCCAAATGGGTATCCAAAAATGTAAAGACATGAAACAGAAACTAGGTCTAAGTACATTTTTTTGGGTGACACAGGATTGCCCTTATACCTCTAGATGCTCCTGTATCAGACACCCAGGGTAGATTGAAAAGTGACCCTGTCACTTTATGGATGGTAGAGGAAATCCCAAATGGGAAACCTCAGCTACTGAAATCCAAGTTGAGTCCTCGATTGGCCGTCCTTTCCATTTGACCAAATACTCTTCATACTGCCTGTTTCTGGTACTCCTACCCACACGATGATCTAGAATGTCTTCTATCTCCTCCTTCTTAGAAGCAAGAATTGGACATGGCTCTAAAACCAGCTCCTCATCTGCACCATCATCATGATACTCTGTTAAATCTGCAATGTTGAAAATGGGAGAAATGTGAATACCATCTGGCAGCTCCACCTCATATGCATTTCCTGAGTCATGTTTCTTCAAAACTTTGCAGGGGCCAAATTTTTTCATTTTCAGCTTGTTGTAAGTATCAACTGGAAATCTTTCTTTTCATAAGTGCACCATGACTAGATCCCCTACTTGGAATTCCTTATGTCTTCTCCTTTGATCAGCCCTAGCTTTATACTCTTGATTCATCTTGATAATGTGTGCTTGAACCTCCTCATGTAGACGCTTGATGTGTTCAGCAAATTCCTCAGCTTCAGCACTTGTCCTCTCCCCTTGTTCTATCTTCCTCAATTCTGGTGCAGTCCTTGGGCTATTCCCATATACAATTTGAAATGGTGATTTTCCAGTACTCGTATTTACAGAGTTATTATAAGCAAACTTTGCCTGTGGTAGAATCAAATCCCATCCCTTGGGCTTATCTCCAACTAAACATCTCAGCAAATTGCCCAGACTTCTATTTACCACTTCTGTTTGGCCATTAGTCTGTGGGTGATGCGTGGAACTGAATTTCAAGTCTATTCTCAACTTCTTCCACAATGTCCTTGTTCTATCTTCCTCAATTCTGGTGCAGTCCTTGGGCTATTCCCATATACAATTTGAAATGGTGATTTTCCAGTACTCGTATTTACAGAGTTATTATAAGCAAACTTTGCCTGTGGTAGAATCAAATCCCATCCCTTGGGCTTATCTCCAACTAAACATCTCAGCAAATTGCCCAGACTTCTATTTACCACTTCTGTTTGGCCATTAGTCTGTGGGTGATGCGTGGAACTGAATTTCAAGTCTATTCTCAACTTCTTCCACAATGTCCTCCAGAAATACCCCACAAATTTAGTATCTCTATCAAAAACTATACTCCTTGGAAGACCATGTAGTCTTACCACCTCTTTGAAAAACAACTCTGCAATGTGGACAACATCATGAGTTTTGTGACATGGAATGAAATATGCCATTTTGGAGAACCTATCCACCACCACGAATACTGAGTCATTACCCCTTTGTGTCCTTGGAAATCCAAGAACAAAATCCATACTTATGTCCTCCCATGGCCTTGATGGAACATGCAATGGCTGATATAGACCAGTATTGTGACTAAACCCCTTGGCAACTTGATAAACCTGGCAACTTTGTATGAACTTCTTCACATCCTATGAAATTTGAGGCCAAAAATAATGTTCTCTAAGAATGGAAATGGTCTTATCTCGACCAAAATGTCCTGCCATTCCTCCACTGTGTTTCTCCTTAATCAGATTTTCCCTCATGGAACTCCTTGGAATGCACAATTGACTACCTTTGAACAACATGCCATCCTGAATCAAATAGTCTAACCACTTGGTTCTATCTACAGCAATAGGTTCTTTACAAGCTTTCCATGCTTCAACAAAATCAGGATCCTTGGGGTACAAATTCTTGAGTTCATCAAACCCAACTACTTCAACCTGCATTACTGTAAGCAGTGACTGTCTCCTACTTAGTGCATCTGTAACCCTGTTAGATTTTCCACTTCTATGCTTCAACAGAAATGTATAACTCTGCAAGAATTCTACCCACTTCATATGCCTCTGATTCAATTTACCTTGGCTATTTAGGTACTGTAATGCCTGATGATCAGTATACAAAACAAATTCCTTTGGCAATAAATAGTGCCTCCATTTCTTTAAGGCCTGAACTATTGCATAGAACTCTTGATCATAAATAGAATACTTCTTCTTTGCATCATTCAATTTTTCACTAAAATATGCAATAGGCTTACCTTCTTGGCTTAATACAGCCCCAATAGCGCTGCCACTAGCATCACAATCCACCTGGAAAACTTTTCTAAAATCTGGAAGTGCCAACACAGGCTGTTCTATCACCTTATTCTTCAGCAATTCAAAACTTCTCGCAGCTGCTGCAGTCCATTTGAAATCTTTTCTATCCCCTCTTATTGTATCAGTTAGGGGTGCACATATGCCATTGAAATTCTTAATAAACTTCCTATAAAAACTAACCAGACCATGAAATGATCTTACCTCAGTAGCAGACCTGGGAGTAGGCCATTCCAAGATGGCTTTTACCTTCTCTGGATCCATTTTGAGACCTTCAGGTGATATAAAAAATCCCAAATAAACTAATTCCCTTTTTGAAAAGACACACTTCTTTAGATTAATTAACAATTTCTCTTCCCTTAGCCTTTCAAGGACACTACGAATATGCAGTAAATGTTCTTCCAAAGACTTGTTGAAAATTAAAATATCATCCAAATAGACAATAAATTTTTTTACCAAGAACTTCTTAAGTACCTCATTCATGAGCCGCATGAAGGTGCTTGGGGCATTCATCAAATCAAAGGGCATGACTAACCACTTATAAAGACCCTCCTTGGTCTTGAAGGTTGTTTTCCACTCATCTCCTTCTCGAATCTGTATCTGATGATAGTCAGTCTTCAGATCTACCTTTGTGAAGTACTGAGCTCCACTCAAGCAGTCCATAAGATAATCCATCCTTGGCAAAGGAAATTGGTACTTGATGGTTATCCTATTTATAGCTCGGGAATCTGTACACATCCTCCACTCTCCATCCTTCTTTGGTGCGAGTACTGCAGGTACTGCACATGGACTCAGGTTCTCTCGAATCAAGCCCTTCCTCAACAGCTCCTGAACCTATCTATTTAACTCCTTTGTTTTAGTAGGAGTCATCCTGTGAGCAGCCTTGTTAGGAAAACTAGCTCTTGGAATTAGATCTATCTGATGATTGATTTGCCTTACTGGTGGCAATCAATCTGGAACATTATTAGAGATAATATCTCCAAATTCCCCTAGTAAATCTGGAACTTCAAATGGTATTTCACTACTACTTTCTTTATCTTTCTTAGGAATCAAAGCATAGCACATATGCTGATGTTTCATGCTATCTAAAAACTTCCTTCCATCAACAAGACAAATCCTAGCACTGCTACATACCTTTTCACCTTCCTTTTTCATGGGCTTCAATTTGTGGTGAACTCCATCCTTTGTCAGAGAGTATGTGTTTGCATGTCCATCATGTATTGCATGTCTATCAAACTGCCATGGTCTACCCAACAATAGATGGCAAACATCCATCGAAATAACATCACAGAGAACTTCATCATGGTAACTCCCAATTTTGAATTTTACTAAACATTGTTCACTTACCAGGACCTTATGATCATCTTTTACCCAAGAAATCTGATAGGGTTGGGGATGTTTCTCCCTCTTGAGCTTTAGCTTAGAGACCATCTCTTCTGATACCAGGTTATCAGTGCTACCACCATCAATGATCACATCACAACATTTATCCTCACACTTGCATCTGGTATGAAACAAACTCCTTCATTGTCCTGGTTCATTCTCACCACTTAGTAGGACTCTTTCATTTACCAAGGTTCTCCTCTTTCTGCATCCTCTGAATGTGATGATTGTGCATCCTCATCCACATGAGAAACCCTAGCTTGGCCCTCAGCTCTCTTATCTGTCCTTCCTTGTTATTGAGGTCATTCAAAGGCACGATGACCTTCTTCATTGCAATGGAAACAGGTACCACGAAAGCCTCCTCTTCCTTGTCCACGTTCTCTACCTCTTCCTCTCTAATTTCCAAAGTCTTGGTCACAGAAGCGGTTGAAACCCTCATTCCTCTGGTTCCTGCTAGTACCCTCATCTTCATTTTTCTTTTGGGTTTCATTGTGACCTCCAGATGATCTACCGCTTCCCCTTCCTCCTTGACCACGCCCTCTTTGTCTTCCTTCAAACCTTTTATTCAGCTTCTCTTCAACTCGTAGGGCAAACTGGTATGCCTCTTCAATGCTGGTCATTCTTACCAGACTTAATTCCTCCTGGATGCTAGCTCGCAACCCACTAATATAACGAGCAACCTTCTCCTTATTTGCTTCTGCACGCCCTGCTCTAATCAAGAGTCGATAAAACTCCTCTGTATATTCTTGGACTGATCTTCCTGCTTGCTTTAACCCATGCATCTTCTTAAACAGATCAAGCTCATAGTCCATAGGAATGTACTGCTTCTTCAATTTGTCCACCATGCGATCCCATCTTGTGATCTTCTCCTTTCCTCTTCTAAGTCTTTCCAGTTGAACCTCTTGCCACCAGATTTTGGCATGGCCTTTCAGTTTGGCCTTTGCAAACTTAACCCTATCTGGGTCCCTTATATCCTCATACTCAAAGTATTCTTCCAGTTCATTGATCCAATCGATCAACTCATCTGGTTTCAGATTTCTTGAAAATATACCCACTTCAATTGTAGGTCTTTTCCCAAACTTAGTAATGGCCCTAAAAAGCCTTTCCTCTATAGGATTCAGAACTTCCCTGTCAACTTCCTCTTCTGGTCCCATTACTTTCTCTTCATTGTCATCCTCACTGTTGTCACTTGCAGCAACATTTGCTCCTCTACGAAGCTCCTCTTGCAATGCTTGTACCTGCCTCTGGAGGGCTCTAACCTCCTTAGGATCAATAGCTCTGGCCCTTCTACCATGCTCTATTCATGGAGGCATCTTCTAACTTGAACCCACAACCACACAGTCCTGGTACAAACTGCCTCATAGTCGGTGCTTTGTCTACACACTCAGGAAAACCCGCTCTGATACCACTTGATGGGGACACAACCCAAGAACAGAATGTACACAACAGAAAAGGGAAATTATATTAACTAAGAAAATAAGCTAGTACAAATAGTACAGAGAAAATAAAATTCATAACATGCCCTAAGGGCTTACAATAGCATAAATCTGGAGAATATTTCTCCTTTTAGCACCTCCTCTCAAACTCCACTCCGAACTGCCTTTTACAATGCCAGAAATCTCCTTAAATAGACCCCGGAGGGTTAAGGACTAGGAGTACATTCTAGAAAGTGCTAGTAGGCATCCACCAATGAAATAGAAGGTTCTGGAAGCTGCGTTAGAAGTCGGTACAAATCTAGAAGAATTCAGAAACAGTAACCGAACTTTCGGGAGGCATAACTTTTGAACCGTACCTTCGATTGACGAACCGTTTACATTTTCAGAAAGCTCTTGAAGCACTCTATAGCCCTATTGATGAGCTTAGCTCATCCCCCATTTTTTGACCCTTTTTGAGGTCATTTAATGCCCTAAACCTGACATTGAAGCATTCTTAGGAGGTCTCCAAAACTTGAAAAACTGCAATAACTTTCAAACCGTGAAGCCTATTGGCTTGATTCTTTTTTTGGAATGCTCTAAATCATGATTACATTCATCTGGCCAATTCACACCTTCTAGTTTACCGAAATGATGGCCCAAATACATGCTCCTATTTTTTTAGGATTTTCAAACACACTAATAGTTGAAATATGAGAGTTGGAACCTTTATTTGAGCCAAATGGGTATCCAAAAATGTAAAGACATGAAACAGAAACTAAGTCTAAGTACATTTTTTTGGGTGACATAGGATTGCCCTTATACCTCTGGATGCTCCTGCATCATATAGAATCTTATGTAAACCATTTTGGAGGCAAATTCAAATGGATTCTAAGAAAAATTTCTAGAGAAGACAAGATATGGGGTAGATACATTATATCCTACCTTATCCATCTAAAAACCTAATTTAGACAATGGATAATGAGTGGGAAAATGTTCTAATTTCCTTTATATAGGAATGTTTGGTCATGAATCAAAGAGAGTTGGAGAGTTTGAAGTGGGAATCTAATAAGGAGAAGGAGAAAGGAGTTTTTCTTCATCAAGTGACGCAAGAGTAGAGTTTACAATAGCATATTAAGAAAGAAGGCTTAAGAGGATGAATGCTTGAAGGGTGAACAATCTGTCAAAGCTACAAAGAATGGAAGCCAAGAAAAATTGAGGATTGAACAAATATCTATAATCTACAAGTGAGGTTGTATGTTGTATCAGATCAAAGCTCTATTATTACATTCTAACAATTGTATTAGTTTTGGGTAAATCCTTTGGAGTAAAGTTGAATTAACAGTCATTGGAAAATCCTTTATCAAGGTGGCATTCCAAGTGAATGGCCTAAAGTCCTCTAATAAGGTTCACTTTTAATAGGGTGACTGAAATCCCTTAACTGTGTGACATTTACCAATGTGTATTGTAATCTTTAATAGGGTTGGCCTTTAACAAGGAATCACTTCAGAAGAGTGAAGAAGGAGTAGCATGTTACTGGTGGATTTTTCCAAATTGGGTTTCCATGTCAAATCATTGTGTCAAATGTGTTGATGGATGTTTTGTGTTTCATACATTTCTGCAAGTTGATTTGACAATAACATGTAATACACAATGAATGCATGCATGGGTATGAATGTTTTATGGGTTCACTAAATTGTGAAAAGTCTTATTTGTACATCTAGACCTTGAATAACTAATTCACCCCCCATGTTATTCTAAAAGAATTCCAACACTATGTTACCATATATGCCAAAGGGGAAGATTTTTAGCATGAATGCTAATGATATTCCTTTAGGGGAGTATTCAAAGAATTGGAGACATTATTTACATGATTGACTTGTTCATTTATGATTGTGTTTTTCATTGATATCAACATAGTATTCTTTTTATGAAAATTGGAAGAGTAGTAGACATAGAACAAGGTTGTACAAATTATATATTGATGATGAGATCAAGTATAATTAAGCATGTATTCTACATTGTTTCCTAATGAAGCAAACAAGTACATGTATAGAGAATTGAAGATAAAAAAGGTTAATCAAAATTTACAAAAGGCAGTTAGCTGATAGAGAATTTGATAAGTGGTTTTTGATGATTGATTTGTATCTCCTAACTAGGATAGAATTGGGATGACCATAGCTAAACTGTCATAGAAGACAAGATCATGATGACATCAGCAAGTATGGTAGGTCATAGGTCACACGTGTAAGTTGTAAATATTGTGAGCTCACAGTGACTTGTAATTACAAAAAGATGTAATATTTTGCAATATCTTAATGATATCCTCTTATAATTAATTAAAAAGGCCTCATGGATGACTCAAGGAATTATTTAAGGATAAGTTATAAAGGAAGTTTATTTTCCTTATTGTGAAAAATATAGATGTTTAAGTGTGAGATATGTGAAGTACTTGGAAAATGCAAGTAAGTGATCCAAGGGATTATTGGATGTGAAGTAGGTGATAAAGTATCAAGATTAGAGGAAGTTTGGTATGGTCAAGAGGATAGAGAAGGAGATGAGATTATTTAATTTTTTTCTTTTCTATAATGACTAATATAGAGACTAGTTGGATAGTGATTTTGGTGATCTTTCCATTAAAGTTTTTTGGATAGTGGGTCATTGTGCCTTCTACAACTCCTAGCAGGGTTAGCACAACTTCTAACAGAGATTCAAAGTCTCCTAACAGGGATTGATATGTACTAAATGTATGTCATTGGTTCCTAATAGAGTCCATCCTCTTATAAGGAACTTTTCTATTAGTACATTATTTTGTGGGTACCATCCCCACTAAGGTTTACCCTCTAATCAAGGGTTTCCCTAGCTAACATATCTAGTGTTATTGTACATGAATGCCTTCTTATGGTTAAGGATTAATAAGGTTGATAAATATTTTAATAGTTGGATAAATGATTCACACCCCCTCCCCTCATTTATTTTGGTGGACTTTAGTTTCTAAGAAGATTGAGATCAAAAACCATGGAACCAATAACTTCTAGTAGAAAAAGATGAGTGTACCATGAATAGGTTGACTTGGTACAATATATACAAGCATAGATTGGACTTGGGGAGACATATACCTCCAAGAGCTCAATTTGAAAGTCTTAAAGTGTTTCCAAAATCTGTATATTTGGATCTAAATTTAGATATGCAACTCCACGAATTTGTATCCACACATGAGAAGAGGAAATTTATTGTGGGTGATGGCTTGAATTTTCACTAATCTTGAATTTTGATATCTTTTGAAATTAAGGAAGAAATATGTCATCATGATTAGGGTTTCATGAGTTGTCATCAATTTCTAGGAGAAAGCCCTAAATTCATTTCACTCAGACTATAAGGTTTTTTCAAAATTATTAAAGATTTGGTTTGCAAAATTAAAAAAAGGGGTGATATGATAAAACCTTGGTTATAAATATAAAAAAATTTATCCCTAAGTTAAGTTTTAAATTCACAAGGTATAATTTTGTAGTTCTAAAAAGTTTAGGTCATGAAGTCACAAAAGACTTTTAATCATTGGATCTTTGCATTATGTTTTCTAATAGTTTTAGTGGTAGCAATGTTACAAAGTAGTTAGTCATGAGGTTCATGCTATATCTTAGGCAACAAGGCTAGCACTTAAGTTAAGGTTGCGAAGTGGAGAAGAGCTTTGAATAATGAGGTCTTGGCTTATGATTTGCAAGGTGATCTTTAAGTTGTGAAGCTACAAAGTATAACCATTGATGATCAAAAGTCAATTTATCACTACATCAACTGTAGTCAAAGGTGAAGTAAGTTGAGAGTGGAGAAGTGGAGACAACTAGTGGTTGCACTATCGCAAGGTTAACTTATGAGTTAAAGTTTATGGTTGAAGACCCAGAAAAAGTAATTGTTAGTTACAAGGTAGTGTTTGCATCATCACATGGGCTAAGGATGATAGCTTGTTGATTGTTACAAAGTCATAAAGTGGCTAATATATAGGTTTTGCAACATTGCAAGCATGATAGATGTTAAGTTCTAAACCATGGAGAGTCAGAGATGTAAATAAAAGGGAGTTCCACTACTTTGCAAGGATAAAGGGTGAACAAAGATAGCAAGTTGTGATTAATAGATAAGTAGTCTTGGAACCTTCATGAGTTTCAAGTCACGATACGATTTTAAAGGCAATATGTGGCAATAAAGGTTAAGTAGATATTCATGATTATAAATCATTAGGTAATTGTAGTTAGTGAGATGGTTAGCTGAATGGTTGCAAAGTTTTGAAATGGTTATGATGACCAAATTTGCTACTTTGTGGGTTACTTGCAAAAATCATAGATCTGATTGTGATGGAGCAATAAAATGTGATTTGACTATTAAGGCCACATCTCCACAATGTTAAATGATAAATTCTTAATTGGTGCAATGTTGCATAGAATACTATGAAGTATGTTTTTCTTCTTTGTGGATATCCATGGTAAACAAATTATATGGTGGCAAAGAAGAGATGAACGATTAATATGACATTTTTGGGGTGAAGCTATTAGTTTAATGGATAAGTTGTGAAGTGATGATGAGGTTATGGTAACTGTGTTCATGCCATCATGACCAAGATTAATGAAGGGAATGAAGTTGCTAAGAACTAGAGAAAAAGGGTAATTTTGCTACATCACTACCTTAAGTTTCGAAGGAAAAATATAGAAAACAAAGTGTGTTTCCAAGGTAGCACCACATGATGAGTTCAATTTATCAGTGACATAAAATTTGAATATAGGGCAGCTTTTGAAACATTGAAAGATACTACTAGGCATGTTGTTGAGGTAGAAGATAGAGGTGTACAAATAGATGATTATGTAAAAAATGTATGTGATATAGCTGCCCAAACTATGGTCATTGATGAGGAAGAGCTAGAATCAAGCAGACAAAAATTGGAACAATGCAGAATTTTTTGATTCATAAGATATGATATTTGAAACATTCTTAATAGAATGTACATAGTAGCTACATTTCTTTGCAAGGGGTTGAGTATCAATGTTTAGAAGAAATTTCATTATTATCTCCTTTATTCACAATGTGGGGCCCGTATACAACATTCTTTGAAAACCTTGTACCAATGCTAACACAAAATGAGTTATCCAAGGGAGTAATTATCCTTGTTAGAAAATTGATTGATAAAGTTAAAGAATTAAATGGTTTTTTCTTAGGGAAAATAAAATTGATCTAGAATAAAATGCAAACAATTACCAAAGGGACTTCCAACTTTGTGCCCAACATCATTGATGAAAATGAAAATGTGAAGGAGTGGTAGGAATGGTCATCCTCTTTTGATGATATTGTAAAGCATGTAATATTTGTTGCATACTATAACAATGAGGCAAATTTCATGGTAGTATATGATATGATTGATGTATTGTATAAAATCAAATTAGAGATGGGAAAGGTGACTATAGAAGTGAAGGCCATAATAGATGCAAAATGGAATAAGTGCCTTGAAAAATTGAATACAATAAGAGATTCCACTTGGCTAGACATTGATACTGATATTGCCATCTAAAAGTTCATAGTGGGTATAAAAGCCTTACCATCTAGAGATAGTGACTAAGTAGTTAGGGAAGAAACAAAGGTTATTCATGGGAAGTAGTTAGAAATCATAGCTAGATGACTAAAGAGACAAAATAGAGAAAGGACAATGATTATAAAAAGTTGTTGATTTGTACACATGGTCATCTTGGAAAGACTTGCAAAAATAAACCTAGACTATAACCGAAGATTAGTAGCCACTTGTCAGTTTTGGAACTGCTTCCCATATTCCATCCAAGTACAAAGAATTTTTTGCAAAAGAAAATATCTAATGTATTTGTATTTATTTTTCCATCAAATTTTGACAAGTTTCCTCCCATCTGTAGCTTTTTTTCAATCCTTTGTTGGAATACTTTAGAGTAACTGGGGGGGGGAGGGGTGCGGTGAATTAATTATCCAAGGTCCAAATGTATAGATAAAACTTTTTAGTACTAAAAAAATACATGTGGATGCATTGATCATCCAATATCTCAAACCATAATATATTACTATCTTAGGTCCAATGAAATTTGAAGAAATGTAAACATGAAGTACCACAAAATCATTCACACAATTTGACACAAGGATTTTACGTGGAAACCCAATTTGGGAAAAACCACCAATTATCACTCTTCTAAAGTAAGTTGTGTGAGGAGCCAAACCTATTAAAGGTTACAATGCACACTGTTAAATGTGTCTTTGATTAATGGATTTTGATCACCTTGTTAGGAGTGAGCTTTGCTAGAGGACTTTAGAATATTACATTAGTTAAATGTAACCTTGTTAAAGGAGTTACTCATGACTATTAGGTCAACTTTAATCCAAATAATTTATCCAAACTGATTCAGTTGTTCGAAAGTAGCAGTAGGACTTGATATGATAGAGAAACAACTTACTTGGAGATTATAGATCTCTTATTCAATCTTCCATTCTACTTGGCATTCAATGTCCTTTTATCTCTGATAACTTATTCACCCTTCAAGCCTTGACCTCCTTAAGATTTCTTTCTTAGTATGCCAATTGTAGGTCCATCCCTTTGGCCACCAAGTGAAGCAACACCCGAAGACTCCTTGTCTATCTCTAGTTCACACTATGACACTTTTCTTCTATCCTATTATATCCTTATATAGATAATTTAGATCTTTTTCCACTTTACCACAAGCATTCATCTTAGGGTTATAGGTTAGATTCATCGAATCTACCCTCTTTTGCATTTTGTTCCCTTCTAGAAAAATCTCTTACAGTCCTCTTAAAATTTGTCTAAAAATGGTTTATCTTGAATTATGTGCCACCAGCTCATCATACTTATCTTCCACATGCTTCACACAATTCAAGAAATCAACTTTCTTAGCTCATATTTGTCAAATCTTTGATCAAACTCATTTTACTGGCACTCAGCAATAACTAT
This sequence comes from Cupressus sempervirens, assembly GCA_028749045.1. NCBI lineage: Eukaryota > Viridiplantae > Streptophyta > Pinopsida > Cupressales > Cupressaceae > Cupressus > Cupressus sempervirens. The sequence continues at coordinate 714,494,790 of CM053784.1, forward strand.
ATTCTGATGCTCGGTCAACACTAGGTTTCTCTGTATACACTAAGTCTTTACTAGTGCTTGACACACACTAAAGTTCCTTTCACTTGACACCTACTAGATTTCTCTTTCCTCAGCACATACTGAATTTCCTTCACTAAGCTTCAACTAACTTTATGCTTGGCCTACACTAACTTGCTTGGATTTCACTGTTTGCTTGGTCAGGCTTGGTATACACATTTCTTTACTTAGAATTCTTCTTCTCTTTACTCAAGTATCATTTCATTATATCCATAAGTAGATAAATAATACACTATATAGTCAAAGTTTTTCTTGGTCTTAGTGCTTCTTTTATACACCATATAACTCAACCTTTCTCTAGGTACTCTTGTTATGCTTTCTTTTGAAATCATCTTCATCAATCAATCAAATGATAGCATTCAAACCAAATTAGAAATTATCTCACCAAAAAGTAGTAGGTTTGACATCAGTGACAAAATAATGATTGTTCCATGTTAGGTTACATTAAACTTCTTGTTTCTATACTTCAACAATCTTCTTCAACATCCTTATCTTATAAAAGGATTTCCAAGATGTGGAGTGAGGGTCTGAAATCTATTTTCTTTTAGTGAAAATGTAATTTTGTAGTCGGTCCAAATTCTTGTGTTAATTTTTTGTTGTTTCAAATTTGTTCTTCAAGAACATGGTGAATAAATGAAATACTATCAAAGCTCGAGTTATATTTTGAGTTTGATATTAGATATATGCATCATTCTCAAGAAGATTAATACAAAATGAAGCTATTGAATATCTATGTCCTTATTTTGTGTCTCCATTTTCATGTACTTTCCATTCTAAGATTAAGTGAAAAAAATTCATTTCATTTAATGTAGCTTGGATAGGTTTTATATCAATTCATTATTGCTTTTAATTCAAACAATTAAGTAAATGCTTTTGTGAGCTGATGGGATTTCTAAGTATATGGAAGAGATATCATAAGAATGGGATTGAGGGTTAAAAACTAATATATTTGGTTGCAAGTTAATTAAATGAATCAAAATCTATTGATATGACTACTTTTAACAATGGATAAGGCATTGATCATTAGTTAGGATGCAAATTGAAGCAATCATTTAGTAGCACAAATCATTTTAAAACAAATCAATATCTAAAGTTTGTAATAAAAAATTATATTTTGGTCATTCAATTATTCTAATAGGTCTTGAGTTTGTAGTTATCTACTATAAGTCAACATTTGATTTCAATTTCAAGAATATTAAGAGGCCAAATTTTCTCTAAAGGGACATGCAGTGTGAAAATATGAAGAAATGTTGAAATCCATAGGTAAACCTTCTCTGGTTAGTAGAGCCTAAAGTGTAGGAAGAACTCTTGCTTTGTTAGTTGGTCTAGACATAAATAGGTTCTACAGAAAATGGGAAGTAGCTAATCCCTAGGTATCTCCTTATGTAGTATTTTGGTGTTGTTTTTAAACCTATAGTTTTAAAACTCCAACAAAATGGTGATACTACTTGGGAACTATGTAAATTTTCTCACTGTTTAAAGTATTGAAGTCTCTAGAGCTACATGATATGGATTGTCTTTGAATAGTACCTTGTTTATAAAGAAAATTTTATAATTCCCAGCATGCAATATATTAAAGTTTCAAGCATGTTTTTCCTGTAATATTTTCCTATCTTCTAGCCATATTAAAAGTATTTTCCCCTAGAGGGTGGCAACTTGGTCAAAGGTTTTGTTAGCTAGTGTTGTTATTAAAATAAGAAATGGATGATAGGAGGAAAAATACAAGAGCATATATGAGAGAGAACCCGTAAATCCCATTATATATAGAATTGCCAAAAGATGGTAGGAAAAATTGGCCTAAAAAAAAGGATGAGTTTAGTCATACATGGAAACCTAGAGATGGTGCTCAATACCAACCCATAGTGGGGAAAGAAATCTCATCCCATAGTTTTGATTCTGAGACTACTAGACTTTTGGGTGGGATTTTTACAACACCTTTCTAAGAGGAGAAAGTTTTCCAAGATAAAATGGTGTCATCCGTGGGAGATACTACCTTTAAAGTGGGTGATTTAGGAGGAATAAACCAACATGTGTAGTCTAGGAGTGTTCAGTCAAGAAGATATCACCCTCGAAATGTTCCTTTTACTAAGAGAAGTATCATTGACCTAAGTGATCCCATTATATCTAAGGCAACCATTGCAAACCTTGATGATCTACTTACATAAGTAGAAGCACTTAGGAAAAGAATTATTGAAGAAGATGCCAAATGTATATGTTTGGAAAAAGAGAAAGTTAAAATCACTATAAATTCTTTGATTGAGAGAGATAACTTGCTTAAAAGAATGGTTGCATTGCAAGAAAAAAACAAGAAGCTAGAAGATAAGTCTACTTCTTTACACTCAGATCTATTTGGAGATATTAGGGAAATAGGATCCAAAGTTCAAGAGTATGAGTGCACTAGATAGGAAAGTAGGTGTCCTATGGTTGAACATATCCATCCATATAAACTCATTGGGGACAAAACTGAAGCTAGTATAATAGATCTTACCACCAAAGTTTTTGAAAAGGGTAAGCAGAAAGTAACCGGTGTTAAGATAAATGAACCAATTTTTTCATGCATAAATGTCCCTACCATGTCCAATATAGATTTAGAATTGAAGAAGGTTAAAAAGGAGCACTACAGCTTAGCTAAAGAATTTGAGAAAGTGGATAATGAAGCTCAAGTAGTAGAAATAAGGAATAATATTCAATTCCTAAAGTATGCCTTTGGTTTGAGTACAAGCAAAGGTCAACTTCCATTGGGAATGCCTTCTAGCATTTCTTGTGGCCCTACAATGAGTAATGTCATTACTTCTCAATATGGCCCATCTTCTTCCTCTGCCATCATAGTGTAATAAACTGGGGGTCAGATAGGAAAAATGAATCTTCAAAGTCAAGTTGCCTGACCTAGTTCTAATGGCACTATAGGTTTCACAAAAAGACCCATGTATATGGAAAGATATAGAAAAATATCTTTCCTAGGGATCCATGGTCATCCAAATCCTGTCCCAAATGATTTGAGAGACAAGGCTACAAAATTCTCAAGAAATAATGTTATCAGTGTGAAGAGCACCTTAAATTTTTTTAAAGATATGTTGAATGATTATGAAGTTGAGCATGAAGATGTGGTCATGAAGTTTTTTTTAAATTCTCTCATAGAAGATTCTAGGGATTGGTATAGGAGATTACATGATGAAAACATTAGATCTTGGGAAAATTTTGAAAAATGTTTCAAAAAACAATATAGGGATAACACTAATGCTAATTTTGTAGTGAATGAATTCAACAATATAAAGAAGAATCAAAATGAATCTAAATTTGATTTAAATATTATATTTCAAAAGGGAATGTAAAAATTGTTCCAAGTGAGGAGGTTGGAGGAAAATGTTTGTCTTACAATATAATTCAATGATTTTGATAGTAAGATGGTTTATGCTTTGAGGGATGAAGATCCTAGATCATTAAGATATGCTCTTAGAATAGCTATAAATATTGAGAATAATAGGAAAGCTTCTGGAAAGCTAGGAAGAAGAGATGAGCCAAAATATTTCAACCCTTGTAAAGCCTAAAGAGGATAAGATGGATTAGATGTTGATCTTGTTGAAGAATGTGAATCCTTCAACTGTCAATGCTAGCAAATAAAATACTTGTGATAAATAATAGTTCAACAATTTTAACAAACAAAATGGGATACAAAGTTATCCCTGTACAACCCAATGGAAGGATGGGAAACCTATTGTTCCTCCTACAAAGAATACTAGTGAGAAGAATACCCTTGATCCCCTCCAAAGGGAATTTGTTAACATGATAGATGATTCTCTATGGTGTTCAATATGTAAATAACCTCATTCGCTAGAATATTGTATCATTGCTATGTATTTCTACACAAGTCAGCATGAAGATGAGGATAAATATTTTCATGAAGAGAATATTGATGATGTGGCAAGTAATGTTGTTAAATATTATTATGATGATATGTCAAATTTTGATGACACTAACAATGATGTATATGAAAAAGGGAAATTGCCTAATCTTATGCATCAAAACATTTTCTCAAATGAAAATGAATCAAATGACACTACTTGTAATATGGTCTCCTCAAAGAATGATGAAGTAGTTTTGAGAAGGCCCACCAAGGAAGAAATTGACCAGATTATCACTAATATGGTTGCACAAGTGAAAAACCCATGGTATGATATCTAAAGATGATGTTGGTAGAATGACAGACATTTTTGTCAAGAAGACAGATACCAAATGAGAAATGTGAATAAGCCTAAGGAGGGTCATAACATCAAGGTAAACAATGTGAGTAAAAAGTGAGAAGTTAAGAAGGAAGAATCCTCAAAGATCCCCAAATCTCAGAATAATGATAAGCAAAAGGGAGAGGAAAAGCAATCCCTTGTAATTGCTAGAAGAAGTAAACAAAAAAATCATGATGTTGCTGGTACTATTGAAAAGAAAAAGGAGGTGAAAGATATACATGTTGAAAATTTTCCTAACTCTCCTAATGATATGTTATTCATGTTGTCACAAATTACTATGAAATTTCCAATCTCTGAATTATTGAGAATCCTAGAACATAAGGATAAAGGTATGGCATGGGTTGGGAGTGTCAAGGAAGATGTTGATCTTATTTGTAACTCAAATGAAACCCCTATTGAAAATAGTGAACCAATAGAGATGGAAGGAGTAGCATCTCAAATTCCACCCATGTACATAGATGCTTCAATTAATCAGTCTCTAGGAAATATTGACCCCTTTTCTTAAGTATCACGGTAAATGGAAAGACCTTAAAAAATTTTATAATAGATTTTGGTGCATCAAACACAATGATATCTTTTGAAGTCATGAAAGATTTAGGGTTTAAAGTAGATATTGTTCAAGGTAGATTTTTTTCCATGTGATAAAAGGAGGAGGTGGTGATTTTCTTATTGTTATTACAAAACTCTTTCACTAGGCTTCATCCAAGCCTTCCAAACATATTGCTTTTAGTCCCTTGGGACTCTTCCAAGGCTAGAGACTAGGTTA